>JAPTMU010000358.1:67633-80133 GCA_028583405.1 Pogonophryne albipinna | reverse complement strand
AGTCTGCAGGCCCACAGAATCATTTGAGTGGAGGACCCGTATCAATGTGTGTTGTTTTCCCCTTTAAACCCAAAAGGGCTCTTTCGGTTGTAGTGAAGTCATGAGCTCCAGCTGTTTGCGTTGCAGAGCCTTTCAAACGCACAGAGAGAAACTGATGGAAGACCCCAGTCTGTCACTGCGCGTCAGTAGATAGAGTCGCTGTGAGCGGCACCACGGTGAAGGTGTGCTCTAATGTTTGTCTGCAAACAGAGAGGATAATATCATCTATTCATTTAACGACCAAACACAAACAAAGGTCGAGCCCGTAGCAGCTGGAGTGGTCACGTGAGTAAAGGAGTAGGTTAAGTGTTTTAGTATAAAGTGCAATAGCGCAAAGACAGGATGTTCATTTGGATAGAAACATATTATTTGGGAGAAAAGAGACCGTTGTTTTTGTCCCGTTTAAAACCAAAAGTAATCTTTGCTTTAGGTTTGTAATGAAGTTAACTACAGGTACGCTAAGGCAAGGCAAGTTTATTTATATAGCACTTTTCAACACAAGGCAATTCAAAGTGCTTTACAAAAATGAAAGACATTAAGAAAATGGCATTTAAAATCAGTCATTAAAAAGAAAAGCTAATAAAATAAACATTAAAAGAAAAAATACATGGATAAAAGTTACAGTGATAAAAGTTACAGTGATAAAAGTTACAGTGCAGTCTAAGATGTAAATAGTTCAATTAAAAGCAGCGACAAAAAGAAAAGTCTTCTTGCTGGATTTAAAAGTAGTCAGAGTTGCAGCGGACCTGCAGGTTTCTGGGAGTTTGTTCCAGATATTTGGAGCATAATAACTGAACGCTGCTTCTCCATGTTTAGTTCTGACTCTGGGGACAGAAAGCTGACCAGTCCCTGAAGACCTGAGAGATCTGGATGGTTCATCATTTAGCAGGAGGTCAGAAATGTATTTTGGGCCTTAACCATTCAGTGCTTTATAAACCAGCAGCAGTATTTTGAAATCTATTCTTTGACACACAGGAAGCCAGTGTAAAGACTTCAGAACAGGAGTGATCCACTTTCTTAGTGTTAGTGAGGACTCGAGCAGCAGCGTTCTGAATCAGCTGCAGCTTTCTAATAGATGTTTTAGTGAGACCTGTGAAGACACCATTACAGTAGTCGAGTCTACTGAAGATAAAAGCATGGACAAGTTTTTCCAAATCCTGCTGTGACATTAGTCTTTTAATGCTAGATATATTCTTTAGGTGATAGTAGGCTGATTTAGTAACTGTTTTAATGTGACTGTTGAAACTCAGGTCAGAGTCCATGACTACACCTAGATTTCTGGCTCTATCTGTTGTTTTGAACATTGCAGACTGAAGCTCAGCGCTAACTTTTAAACGTTCTGCCTTGGCTCCAAAAACCATTACCTCAGTTTTATCTTTGTTTAATTGGAGAAAGTTCTGACACATCCAGTCATTGATTTGTTCAATGCACTTACTCAGTGTTTGAATTGGAGCATAGTCTCCTGGTGAAATTGTTACGTACATTTGTGTGTCATCTGCATAGCTATGGTAACTTATTTTGTTGTTCTTCATTATCTGAGCCAGTGGTAGCATGTAGACGTTAAAGAGAAGAGGCCCCAAGATGGAGCCTTGAGGTACCCCACATGTCATATTTGTCAACTCAGATGTGTTACCTATAGAAACAAAGTTGTTTCTGTCCTTTAAGTAGGATTCAAACCAATTTAGAACTGTTTCCGAAAGTCCCACCCAGTTTTCCAGTCGGTCTAGTAATATGTTGTGGTCAACAGTGTCAAACGCAGCACTGAGATCTAATAATACTAACACTGAGGTTCTGCCACTGTCTGTGTTTAAGTGGATGTCATTAAAGACCTTTACAAGAGCAGTCTCAGTGCTGTGGTTTGGACGAAAGCCTGACTGGAACACATCCAAACAGTTATTTAAATGCACAAAATTACTCAACTGTTGAAAAACAACTTTTTCGATGATTTTACCTAGAAATGGGAGGTTTGATATGGGCCTGTAATTGTTCATTACTGAAGCATCTAGATTATTCTTTTTTAAGAGCAGTTTAATGACTGCAGTTTTCAGGGCCTGTGGAGAAACACCTGAGTGAAGAGACTTGTTTACTATATGAAGTAGATCTGAGGCCATGCAACGAAAAACATCTTTGAAAAATCCTGTTGCTAAAAATCCTGTCGCTAAAGTTAACGTTCCTAACATAAAGCGTTCACCAGGTAGCTCGTTGTAACTGATTGTAATCCTGCAGAGATGCTGAGAGCTGTTTGTGTTTCAGAGACATTCAAACGCACAGAGAGAAACTGTGTTGGTGTAATAACCCGTCTGTCAACGAGAGTCACGAAGCACTAGTTTGTGCAAAGAAGCACGTGTGCACAGGAAGGGGACAGGTTTGCACGTTGACTCATTTAAATACCTGCAGATATTGCAGTAGATAGAGTCGCTGTGAGCTGGCACCACGGTTTAAGGCAGGGGTCTCAAACTCAAGGCCCGGGGGCCAAATCCGGCCCGCGACTTCATTTCATGCGGCCCCGTAAGAGCTAGCAAAGAATATAAAACGTTTATTATACGGTTACATGCCACTACAGAAGCAGGTTGCCCATAAACTACATGTCCCACAATGCATCTCGTTTTGTGACATGCGCACTGAAGAGACTTGCAATTATTTGCCCTGGATTTCTGCTTTCAGACGTAGTTAATTACTAAGTTATTATCCTATCCGATAATAATCCAATTCAGAGGCAATAATGTAATATAATACATTATTATATATATATATATATATATATATATATATATATTTATATTTATATAGTTACAACCGGCCCTGAGTGCAACCTTTATGTGAATGTGGCCCGCGATGAAATTGAGTTTGACCCCCCTGGTTTAAGGTCTGCTTTAAAATCTATTGCTTCCTCTGTGTTATTTGTGCAGCTGAATGTATTTCTGAATTGACCCCACCGAGTTATTTATCTGAGGCCTACTGTATTAAAACACGCCGTATTTCACAGTACAACGTGTCCGTCAGAGCGAGTGTTCCCCCCCGCTCTGTGTTCGCGAGTGTTTGGTGATTAAATATCTGAAACAGCAGAAGAAGAAACCCTGTGGATGCAGCTTGTCCTGCCGCACCTCTCTCAGCCAGAGAAGAAGAGCTGTGTAATGGTTTCCAGATGGCTTCCTGTCGACACATCCATCCTCCTCACTTACTCTCACAGTCTAGATTTCTGGCCGCTCTCTTCTCCCGGAGGACAGGAAGTGAAGGACGCTGCGGGAGGAGGGGGGGGTTTAACGGCGAGATGTTCGGCGAGGTATTAATGTCGGGGAGATCCTCAGCTCATGTGGGCTGATCCTCTCTGTGGAGCGAGGATAGACTCGGCTTAGCATCAGGACTTTGTGCTGCAGCTCTAATTGGTTGCACTTTTTATTTTTGCAATAACAAGGTGCTGTCAGGCGTCAGAGAGGAGAAGCATTTGAATGTTAAACAGTCCCATCTCACCCACTCCCAACAAACTGCCAGTTCCCCTTCAGTAGCTTCTGTCTGTATCCACTCACCTTATTCCTCACCTGAACTGCTCCCCTTCCCTGATGATGTTCCTCCTGTTTCCACATTAGAATGACTTAAATTCACAGCTTGAGTTGAGTTTTTCTCAGAATCTGAAAATTCTTACATTTTCACCATATTCTGACTTTTTTCTCAAAATATCAAATTCTGTAATTTTCCTCAAAATCTCAACATTTTGACTTTTATCAAAAATTAGGACTTTTCTGAAAATATTTACTTTTTTCACAAAATCTTAGAAATTTGGATTTTCAACAAAATCAGAAAATTCGGACATATTTTCTAAAAACATTTGATTTTTTAAATCAAAATAAAATAAAAGGGGCGGGGCTAAATAAGGCAAGGCAAGTTTATTTATACAGCACTTTTCAACACAAGGCAATTCAAAGTGCTTTACAAAAAATGAAAGACATTAAGAAAAAGGCATTTAAAATAATTAAAAAGCAAAGATAATAAAATAAACATTAAAAGAAGAAATACATGGATAAAAGTTACAGTGCAGTCTAAGATATGAATAGTTCAATTAAAAGCAGCGACAAAAAGCAAAGTCTTCTTGCTGGATTTGAAAGTAGTCAGAGTTGCAGCAGACCTGCAGGTTTCTGGGAGTTTGTTCCAGATATTTGGAGCATAATAACTGAACGCTGCTTCTCCATGTTTAGTTCTGACTCTGGGGACAGAAAGCTGACCAGTCCCTGAAGACCTGAGAGATCTGGATGGTTCATCATTTAGCAGGAGGTCACAAATCTATTCTTTGACACACAGGAAGCCAGTGTAAAGACTTCAGAACAGGAGTGATCCACTTCCTTAGTGTTAGTGAGGACTCGAGCAGCGGCGTAACACAGGAAGCCAGTGTGGTGATTAGTGATTACACAACACAGTCTCACGGCATTTCGTGTTATAGTCACAAAATGAATCTATTGATTCGTGTCACACAGAACGATTTTAAAAGCAACGTAAATAATAACAAATTAGAAGGAAAAAGAGATTAAAGAAAATACAGATGTCAGTATTCTGAGGCTCTGAGCCGTTTCTTTTCCTCGCGGACGGCAACAAAACTCCAACATTATACAATTTAAAATAAAAGGCTTAGGGTAAGATATTGAGTAAGAAGATGTTTTTATGAACCACAGCTTCTTCCAAGACCCGACCGGACAAAAAGACGAGCTGCAGCACGAAACATCCTACCAATAGAAATACATTGCTTTTAAAATCGTTCTGTGACACGATCGTGTTGGTGAACGCGAATCAATAGATTAAATTAATTTCGTGACTATAACACGAAATGCCGTGAGACTGGGTTGGATTACAACCCCAACATTACCTTTACTAAAAGTCTGAACTCTAACCTGGTTAATGTTGTGAAACGGGCGAATTAAGCAACAGCCCTAGGGTTAGGGTCATATGTAAATGTCTTTATTCGTGTTTGTGGCTCAGGTCCATCTTTGTCTGTGTTTCCAATACTGGGTTACTTCCAATTACCCTTCAAAGTCATGTTGTTCTGATATCTTTTGATATATGTTATTCTACAGACTCAAGTTTGTGACAGAGATTGAGTTTAAATGTCAATTTTGAGGTACATTTAACCACCATGACTTCTACTTCTTCTCAACTACATAACAGTTTCTTCTGCACTACATGTATCTGCCAGCTTCAGAGTGTTAATGTAAAGCCAAACTAATAAATGCTAACCTCTACCTGCGCCAGCTGCAGCATTAAATAAACACCATGCAGCAGAAAGAGAGCTTTAACAGCTCTGAAGAAGAGAAACAGCCAGATCTCACCCACGTCGCTGACTCTCAACATGTGGTCTCTTACACACACTTAAACTGATGGCCTGTTTCCGCTCTCGCCCACAAACCAGCTCCTCCAAGTGTGTGTGTGTGTGTGTGTGTGTGTGTGTGTGTGTGTGTGTGTGTGTGTGTGTGTGTGTGTGTGTGTGTGTGTGTGTGTGTGTGTGTGTGTGTGTGTGTGTGTGTGTGTGTGTGTGTGTGTGTGTGTGTGTGTGTGTGTGTGTGTGTGTGTGTGTGTGTGTGTGTGTGTGTGTGTGTGTGTGTGTGTGTGTGTGTGTGTGTGAGCAGCGTTTTAATGGATCTTTTGTTTCTCCCTGTTTTCTGATTCACTCTGACCTCCAGTTGATCTTAGAGTCAAAGCCTTCCAAGAAAATATGAAGGAGTGCAAAAAGTATTTTACTTTTAGAACTAAAACCACGGTATAAAGTACTCACTGTTAAAAGTAACATTCCTGCATTGAATTTGTTCCAGGGTACTTTCAATTTCATTTCCAGAGGTTTTCAGTACGTTGTCATTAAGTCTTTAAGGTACATTTCGTATGTTATCAGGAAGTCTTTAAGGTACATTTCGTATGTTATCAGGAAGTCTTTAAGGTACATTTTGTATGTTATCAGGAAGTCTTTAAGGTACATTTTGTATGTTATCAGGAAGTCTTTAAGGTACATTTCGTATGTTATCAGGAAGTCTTTAAGGTACATTTCGTATGTTATCAGGAAGTCTTTAAGGTACATTTTGTATGTTATCAGGAAGTCTTTAAGGTACATTTTGTATGTTATCAGGAAGTCTTTAAGGTACATTTCGTATGTTATCAGGAAGTCTTTAAGGTACATTTTGTATGTTATCAGGAAGTCTTTAACGTACATTTTGTATGTTATCAGGAAGTCTTTAAGGTACATTTCGTATGTTATCAGGAAGTCTTTAAGGTACATTTTGTATGTTATCAGGAAGTCTTTAAGGTACATTTTGTATGTTATCAGGAAGTCTTTAAGGTACATTTCGTATGTTATCAGGAAGTCTTTAAGGTACATTTCGTATGTTATCAGGAAGTCTTTAAGGTACATTTTGTATGTTATCAGGAAGTCTTTAAGGTACATTTTGTATGTTATCAGGAAGTCTTTAAGGTACATTTCGTATGTTATCAGGAAGTCTTTAAGGTACATTTTGTATGTTATCAGGAAGTCTTTAACGTACATTTTGTATGTTATCAGGAAGTCTTTAAGGTACATTTCGTATGTTATCAGGAAGTCTTTAAGGTACATTTCGTATGTTATCAGGAAGTCTTTAAGGTACATTTTGTATGTTATCAGGAAGTCTTTAAGGTACATTTTGTATGTTATCAGGAAGTCTTTAAGGTACATTTCGTATGTTATCAGGAAGTCTTTAAGGTACATTTCGTATGTTATCAGGAAGTCTTTAAGGTACATTTCGTATGTTATCAGGAAGTCTTTAAGGTACATTTCGTATGTTATCAGGAAGTCTTTAAGGTACATTTCGTATGTTATCAGGAAGTCTTTAAGGTACATTTCGTATGTTATCAGGAAGTCTTTAAGGTACATTTCGTATGTTGTCAGGAAGTCTTTAAGGTACATTTCGTATGTTGTCAGGAAGTCTTTAAGGTACATTTCGTATGTTATCAGGAAGTCTTTAACGTACATTTCGTATGTTATCAGGAAGTCTTTAAGGTACATTTCGTATGTTATCAGGAAGTCTTTAAGGTACATTTTGTATGTTATCAGGAAGTCTTTAAGGTACATTTTGTATGTTATCAGGAAGTCTTTAAGGTACATTTCGTATGTTATCAGGAAGTCTTTAAGGTACATTTCGTATGTTATCAGGAAGTCTTTAAGGTACATTTCGTATGTTATCAGGAAGTCTTTAAGGTACATTTCGTATGTTATCAGGAAGTCTTTAAGGTACATTTCGTATGTTATCAGGAAGTCTTTAAGGTACATTTCGTATGTTATCAGGAAGTCTTTAAGGTACATTTCGTATGTTATCAGGAAGTCTTTAAGGTACATTTCGTATGTTATCAGGAAGTCTTTAAGGTACATTTCGTATGTTATCAGGAAGTCTTTAAGGTACATTTCGTATGTTATCAGGAAGTCTTTAAGGTACATTTCGTATGTTATCAGGAAGTCTTTAAGGTACATTTCGTATGTTATCAGGAAGTCTTTAACGTACATTTCGTATGTTATCAGGAAGTCTTTAAGGTACATTTCGTATGCTATCAGGAAGTCTTTAAGGTACATTTCGTATGTTATCAGGAAGTCTTTAAGGTACATTTTGTATGTTTTTAAGTGTGGTTGTATGGGGTATTGCTCTGCAGTTTAACACACAATAAACCCATCTGTCTAATTGTGTTATATTGCTCTTGTGAAAGCTAACAGATTACATTACATCACTTGTTGCTTGTTAGATGCTTTTATCAAAAGCGACTCACATACTCAACATTGAGGGCAATCCCCACAGGAGCACTTTGGGATGAAGTGTCTCAGGGACACAACGACATGCTGACTGCAGTGGGGGTTGAACCTGTGCTCCCCTGATCCCAACACCTACGCACAACCCACTGCACCACACGCCTCCCTGAAAATTGAAAATAATGATAATTTAACCTTGAAAAAACACTTGAGTTTCTGCGTCTGTGATTAGTTTGTGTTAATGTGTGACTTTTAGAGCATTCTGATTCATTCAAATCACGCTGTGTGGTTTAAAGGAAGTTTGAGCTGTTCTTTGAGGGATTTCCAGTTCTTTAAAGGAAGTTTTAGGATCTTTGAGGAGGATTCAAGGTTCCTGGAGAGTTTCCAGGTTTCTTAAGGGGTTTCCAGGGTAGTTTGGGGAGGTTTCAGGGGTCTTTAGGTGCGTTTGTGAGGAGGCTCCAGGGGTTATGGGTTGAGGGAAAGTGTAACATGAGTCCTGTTTCCAACCTGCAGCGTGACGTTAAACCTCTGACCTGGACCATGTTCGAGGTGTCCACTTGAGTAATTGTTCTGAACCTCTTCTACGACCCCCGGGGAGCGTTTCCTCACCGTGAGGATTACAAACACATGGTTTACAAAGTGAGTTAACCCCACAGAACTACAGCTCTATGTTGAGTTAACCCCACAGAACTACAGCTCTATGTTAAGTTAACCCCACAGAACTACAGCTCTATGTTAAGTTAACCCAACATAACTACTGCTCTATGTTAAGTTAACCCCACAGAACTACAGCTCTATGTTGAGTTAACCCCACAGAACTACAGCTCTATGTTAAGTTAACCCCACAGAACTACAGCTCTATGTTAAGTTAACCCCACAGAACTACAGCTCTATGTTAAGTTAACCCAACATAACTACTGCTCTATGTTAAGTTAACCCCACAGAACTACAACTCTATGTTGAGTTAACTCCACAGAACTACAGCTCTATGTTAAGTTAACCCCACAGAACTACAGCTCTATGTTAAGTTAACCCCACAGAACTACAGCTCTATGTTGAGTTAACCCAACAGAACTACAGCTCTATGTTGAGTTAACCCCACAGAACTACAGCTCTATGTTAAGTTAACCCAACAAAACTACTGCTCTATGTTAAGTTAACCCCACAGAACTACAGCTCTATGTTAAGTTAACCCCACAGAACTACAGCTCTATGTTAAGCTAACCCCTAAAACTACTAAGTTAAGTTTTAAGGGGGAGCAATGGGAGTGAGGGGGAAGGGGGTTGTCCGGTGCCTTGCTCAAGGGCACCATGGCAGGGCAGGAAGTGAACTGGGACCTCTCCAAGTAGCAGTCCACACTCCATATTTAGGTCTGGTCGGGGACTTGAACCGGCGACCCTACGGCTCCCAGTCCAAGCCCCTACCGACTGAGCCACTGCCGGACGAAACAATGCTGGTTGTACAAACGCCCTGTGAGGTTTTTAGGGACATGACAGGCCCATTTTTTAAGGAGGTTTTGGGTCTTTTGAAGTAACAGATATTGTGTTTCTCTGAGAGCCTGCAGTTGATGCTGGTAACGCGGTTATGTTTGAGGTGTCCGTAGAGATGACTCTAACCGACAGGTCCTTGTTTGAAACAGAGATAATGTTATGAATCACAACAGAAGACTTTGGGAACAGATTGTTGTTTGGGTTAAATCATGGTCTTCTGGGGGAAAGTCCTTCTTAAGTTTGACCCGGCTTTCCTCCTCTGACATTTTCCCTAATTCTTATTTCTCCGCTATTGAAACTACTGCACCGGACTTCCTACTTCACCTCCGTCACAAACACACTTCCTCTATAGGTTATACAATATGGGTTTTCTGCTTTTCTGAATCGCACCATGAGGTGTTTTTTTGGGGAGGACGACCTCATATTAACACACATCTGCCGGCCAATGGCAGTGCAGTATTTGACATGCCGGTGGTGTAACATCATGTCCATAATGAGCCTGGAGATGTCCCTGAGGTCCTGCTGTCCTCCGTCTCTGAGGTAAAAGTTTACAGCGTGATTCAACATGGCAGCTTCGAGCCGAACGCTGATCCCAGAACAGGAGTGGAGGGGAAAAGGCCAAAAATGTGGAGATTCGGGATCCGGTTTCACAGTTTTCGACTGACGCTCGCTGGCACATATGGAGAAAGTCTCATGGAAGAACAATAAGGAAAAGCCCAGCGCATAGTCCATTAATTTCTTTCCCCCCCTCAATAAGTAAACGTAAAGTATTCGTGAAATGAGCACTAAAGCGTCTTTCACAGTGTTTTCACAGCTGGCCGCCCCCCCGCCCCAAAAGGCAGTAAAGTCCTTCCTGAATGAACATTAACATGGAAAGGCTGTAACATCATACTTGGCAGTCCTGCGTCGCCACTAAACACCTAAAGAACCCAGAATATAGACCCCAACGGCAGCAGAACATCCGCTCCGTACGCCCCGCGCTGCATTCTTTATTTCAGGGAAAACCGACAAAAAAAACTTGAGAAAAATGAGATTACAAGAAAAAGTGAAAGAGGAGGAATTTTTAAAGGAAATCCCCCAAATTCCCAAGACTGAAAAACACCTTTATTGAACAAGAACCTGTGAACAAAATGACATTCACCTACAAGAGACGAGATGCTGTATGACGGATTAGTTTAGGATTATCACAGTAACAAATAAAACAGATGTATAATATATAAAAACTAAAAATGAATTTAAGGAAATCCCCCAAATTCCCAAGACTGAAAAACACCTTTTAAAAAAAATCTTTATTGAACAGGAACGATGTACAAAATGACAAGAACATAGATGCTTTATGACAGACTAGCTAGTGCCTATCACACTTACAGATCAAAATACAAAAAATACATTTCCAAACATGAAAAACGCCGTACTTTTAGTGAGTATTTCAACACTGTTAGTAGATATAATAAACACTTTGTTGATCTGTTGCAGTTGGCTCAGTATTGAACTGATGTGAACACGTGAACCTGTGGTCTGTCGACAGAGTGTGTTCTCCACAGTAAGTCGAGTAGATCTGTAGTTTGAGCAGACGTGGAGTGAAAGGCAGTCGTCCTGAACGTCAGGTCAGAAACTCCTGCTGCACTTTATGGAGGAAAAGATATTGAATGAGATTTTGGACTGAAGATGGACTCAGTGCAACATGTGGATATTTAATCACTGACTCATCTTCTCTGCACACACACACACACACACACATTCTGGTATCATATCCAGTCATTTCGCCTCTCACTTTAACCTTCGCTTTTCCCACGCTGGGGATCAAACCGCTGACCCTCAGATTGGCGGACGCTCCCTTTACTCATCAGGCCAAAGCCACCCAGATGTAATTCATTACAAATTCAACATGTGGGCTATCACTTTCTCTCCCAACAATCTGCTGCTTGTGGTTTATCACACAAACCCCTTAGAGAGACTGGGAACTAAAGATGGAGGAAAACTGGGGAAGGTATTTATTTAGCATGAGATGATTGTTGTGTTTCTGATGGCACTGTGTACACTTGACACTCTGGACTAGTCAGAGGAAGTGAAAGAACATCTGCTAACGCTGCGCTCATGGTGTATGCAAATTCACTGCAGAAAACATGCATTGGTTTAAATACGAGGGCCTGAGGTTTAATACCTGGGTATAACATCCTTTTCAGATCTGCTCAAAGTAATTTCTTATCGTATATTATATCTATGTTAAATCATCATTATAAGTAACATAGGTATAATGTAAAAGAGAGGGAAGTGCAGAGGGGTCGGTTTGGAATTGGGCCTAAAAAGCAAAAGCATAGAAAGCAGTTCAGTCGCTTTTCTGTTCACTGGCACGAAGGTACACTGACTGTTGATAACTAACACAAATCTACTTATTCTCACTAATAACCTTCAGTATTCCTGCTGTTCTGACTTTATATATTCATGGTTTATTGCATTTATTGTTGCTCTGGGCAAGTGTCAGAACATTTAAAAGGTAACAACATTTAACACGAGATAAATACCCCAAGATAATCCAACCCTAACTGCTTAAAGCTTCCACAACATGTGTCAGTCAGTCTGCGTCTATAATGGATACGATGTAGGAATAGGACAAAGCTGCTCTCTGCTGGACTGGTCTCGGCGTCTCCAAAGCCACCAGATGTGATTAGTTACAAATTCAACCCTTTCTCACCTTACAATCTGCTGTTTGTTTTTTATCATACAAACCCTTTGATAACTAACAAAAATGTACTTATTCTCACAAATTAACCGGCAATATTATCTGCATGGTTATTTGCATGTATTGACGATCTGGACAGGTGTCAGCTAATTGAAACGTGTGTCATGTATTTTCCAGGAACATTTACAAGCTAAAAACACCATCACTGACTAAACACCTACACTAATCCATCCCTCACTGCTTAAAGCTACAACAACATGTGTTATCAGTCTGCACCTTGGTTTGTAATGGTATAATGGTGGATAAGATATATAAACACAGTAATAGGACAAAGCTGCTCTCTGCTGGACTGGTCCCGGCGTCTCTATCGCCCAATTAACCAATTTTCTGGTGGCCGGTCGTTAGCGGCGGCCGTTAGCGGCGGCCGTTAGCGGCGTCGAGGAGATCACAGCTGACTAATCAGCTGATAAATCATCAAACCTTGGGAGAGAGGCAGGAGGATTGAGGTCATGTGAAGTTAACGTGTTGGAGGACGCTGTGAGTT
>JAPTMU010000358.1:37633-55133 GCA_028583405.1 Pogonophryne albipinna | reverse complement strand
TGAAATTAGGTTACCTGTAATCTGGAGAAATCAAAGACTTAGAGACTACAAGAGAAAAGAAAATAATAACTACATTTAAAATAAATAAAAATTCTTAAAATGTTGAATACAACTTGTTTCTGGATCCTTTTATTTACACTGGATGTTTTTATTTAGGATCATCAGTTAATCACAGGAGATTTCATTAGTTATCAATCTCTCCTCTCGTCAGGCCCGGACTGGCCATCGGGAGGACCGGGAGGTTTCCCGATGGCCTGGCCTGCTAAGTGGCCTGCTGGCCTGAGGATTTTTCTTTGATGTATGTATTGTGAACGCAACGCTGCGCAAATGTGGGTCTGACTCTGCCTCACAGAGGGTGACTGGCTGTCTACATGATGTGGTCTGCCTCACAGAGGGTGACTGGCTGTCTACATGATGTGGCCTGCCGACATGGCCACTTTCATACAGATCACACTAATGCCCTTGATGTGTGTCATTCAAGCTCAGGAGGGTGTGTGTGGCGCGAGCGAGTGAGATAAAGCGCGCGCACCGGTTACGTGTATTGTTGTTGTTAGCATCTGATGCTAACTGCGCTAACGGATATAAGGAGCTTTTTCAACAACAAGGTGGGTGGAGAGTCCTCTCCAGGCAGTCAGACTGAGAGACTGATAACTACAGCTCAGTTGAGGTAAAGGACTCTCTGAGTGTTTAGATAGTTAACTTAGTCTAAGTTATCTCTGTGGGTCTCAAACGGTTTGGTCACCATTTATGTAAACACATATTTCCATTTGAGGGGGGAGTGATTAGTAAAATATGCATGAATAATAATAATAAAAAAAAAAAGTTAACTAGGTGAAAAAAGGCAAGATAAACTTTTAAAACTTGTTGAGAGCTAAAACTAGTCTTTGCTTCTGCCTCAAAGAGGAGCAGGGGGGAGAGGAGGGAGACGGGAGAGGCTGGTTCAGGAGCACAGACACACTCGCAACTATAAATGAACCAAAAACAAATAAATAAACAAGTTTCAATGTTTTTTCATATTGGATATGGTGTTATTGGTTATAGCCATGTTCTTATGATTTTATGATTATTTAAATATATACAGTTCTGTTTCATATGGGTGTAGTCTCTTTATTTCCACCTCAAAATGCACCAGATTGATGCATTTAAGTCCAACATTTAAAAAAAAAAAATCTTACCGGGGGGGCATGCCCCCGGACCCCCCTATAGGATTTGGGGTCCACCCCCAATTAAAATATGTTCACATAGGTTCCTAAATAGATTTGCAATTTTTTTTTAAAAGTAACCCATGTCCATATGTTTTATTTTTGGGTAGTAGATTTAGAGGGCTATCACTACGGGCAGCAACGCTGTAAAAATGGACAAATAAATCCAGCAAAATGGCACAAAAAACTGGTAGTGGCCTGGCTGGGTGTTTCATTCCCGGCCTGACTTATTGTCCCAGTCCGGCCCTGCCTCTCGTTAACATCCATGTTTGCTTCAAAGTTAAGTTTGTTAAACATTATTATTACATGGTTTAGTTGAATACTCGATTCTGATTGGTCAATTCAGAACACGTGACACGTTTGGAACTGGGAAAAGAAAGCAGCGGAGAAGTAACGGGCAGAAACCCTCCTTGTTACGCAGCGGTCCATGTTCAGTGTGCAGTTCCTCTGGCATCAGGGATATCTAGATGCTTCCCAAGGTCTGACTTCATGAAGTGTGCTACTTTTAAAGCAAGCAGCGATGTTTTCAAATCTGTAATCAAAAAGCTCCTCAAAAACACTATTGAAGCGGTTATTTGTCTTAGCGGATGCATGTCAATTTAAATCAATACAACTATTTTTTAAATCCATAAAAACATTTTCAAATCCATAAAAGCATTTCAATGAATGTTGGGAGTCATGTCGTTACTGTGTTGAGAATGTGGCCGTGTGATGAGCGGGATAATGTGCAGCGAGGCGGTCCTTACGGGGAACACCCTTCACGCCTTCTTCTTTTAACCTCGCTGCACATTATCCCTTCCTTAAAGTACGGAAGCCCAAAAGAGCCAACATGTTTTAACCAGTTTTTCACGTCGAGTTCATTTGATCTTTTCTCAGGTTATGTTCTTATGACGAGTTTACAAAAGCTCACATCTTCAATCTGGCTTTTAATGTTTGATTGTTTTTGTATTGCTTTATTTTAATTTGACTTTGACTATATTTATTTGTTGTTCTTTTCTTTCCACCATCTCTGGAAAGCGACTTTGAGCACCTGTAATAGCGCTTCCAAAAAACGTCCTTGGGGTGATGATATTAATTATTTAAGATTGGATGTTCACAAGTAACGAGTCCACATTTAACGTTCAACTTGGTTTTAATAACCATCATATTGAGGATGCAATGTGGACCTTTACATTTATGTACGGTGGCTGCAGAAGGACAATAGCGACTAAATGCAATAGCAGAGAAAAGGTTAGCTTCTTACTTCAGAACTGATGGCTGCGTAACTTCATAAAGTCGTGTTAATATGTGGAGATTATCCTGCTGAACTAAAGGCAAAAAGAATCATAAACTTTTGTGATTGTTTTCTGCAGAGGGGAGGCGCTGCCTTCAGGGTCCTGATTCCTGCGGGGAGGCGCTGCCTTCAGGGTCCTGATTCCTGAGGGGAGGCGCTGCCTTCAGGGTCCTGATTCCTGAGGGGAGGCGCTGCCTTCAGGGTCCTGATTCCTGCGGGGAGGCGCTGCCTTCAGGGTCCTGATTCCTGCGGGGAGGCGCTGCCTTCAGGGTCCTGATTCCTGCGGGGAGGCGCTGCCTTCAGGGTCCTGATTCCTGCGGGGAGGCGCTGCCTTCAGGGTCCTGATTCCTGCGTCAGCTGAATGGAAACGATCAGAAACCACGCGGTCAGGGAGCCGTTATTAGCCGTGTTTAACCTGCCGGTGAAGTGGAGTCGGATTCAGAATCACGCGCTGCAGGAAGATAATCAGATAATGACGGCGTTAATCAGATCCTCTTCTCTCTGTTGTTTCCACATCGTGTGCCGCCTCGCTGTGCGCACATAACAGCGTGGAATAATGATCTGTGTGCATGTTAGCCACTTAGACGTGATTACTGCCTCGCACACACACACACACACACACACTCACACACACACACACACACGGGTTATCCGAATACTCTCAATATTTTAAATACGGGGATGATTCATAATTGTTCGTATATTGTGTTCATTGTATTTTAGTAATTCTGGCAGAACACTTTCCTTCGGGATAAATAATAATAAGATTGGACATTATTAATATATATGAAATAAAGTCCAATCTTCTCTCATGTTCTAACAATCAGGTGAAGCTGAATCTCCAAGTGGAGTGTGTGCTGGACGCAGAGGAATCTCTAGCTATTGTCGAGTTGATGGCCTTTCATCTTCACGCTCTTTTCTACTTTTTAATGATGATTTAATTCTATATTGAGACGGTTACATTCTAGTATTGTTTATTTCTACTCTTTCATTTCTACTCATGTGCAATGCGTTGTTTTTTATGCGGGGCAATCATTTCCCAAATTGTGATCAATAAAGTTCCCTTATTTAATCCTCTCGATCTGCATCCTCTGTGTTTCATACTCTCTGCTGTGCGTGACCTCGCGCTGCAGAACGATCACACACCTCGATCTGCATCCTCTGTGTTTCATACTCTCTGCTGTGCGTGACCTCGCGCTGCAGAACGATCGCAAACCCTCCATGAATCCTGGAACTCTCCACCTCGAACAAAACCACGACGTTAAAACAGTGCTTTTTAAAACCTATATTGTCCTGATTTTCTAACAACAGTTTTTACGCTCTCTCGTTTTCCTTCCTCTTGTGTGAAGGTAAAGTCTGTCAGCATCTGATGCAGGAAATCCATCTGCACACGCTCGCATCCCGCCGGACCAGCGCGCGCGTGTGTGTGTGTGTGTGTGTGTGTGTGTGTGTGTGTGTGTGTGTGTGTGTGTGTGTGTGTGTGTGTGTGTGTGTGTGTGTGTGTGTGTGTGTGTGTGTGTGTTGACAGCTGACCTTTATTCACACATGCAGTTTCTCTTTTTGTGAAAAGGGTTTTATTCTAGTTCTCTCTCCACGGCTGCAGCGCTCCTCTTCCTCTGAAGCTCCACAGCGGGGTTAATGTAAGGTTACATCCCCCGACACACACACACACACACACACACACACACACACACACACACACACACACACACACACACTGCGGACGTTAGATCTGAAATGTGTCGTGCTGAAAAAATTAAATCTATTTGTTTTATTACATTTATGATTTTGAATTATATTTATTTATCTGAACATCTCACATTTCCACTCTTCAGATGTGTTGGGAAGACGATGAGGGCCACATGTGGAAGAAAGACAATTAAGATCTGACGTTATTCAGAATTCTGAAAATAAATCTAAATTTGATTCAGATCTTTTTTTCTCAACACGTTTTTTTTGTACTTTTTTAAAATCTCAGAATTCTGTTCTCTTATTTTTAAACCATTTTAATACAAATTACTGTCTCTAACTATTTGCTCTTATGTTGCTCTATCGTGTTCTGCTAATGCACCGACACACCAATTTACCGGGTTGAAGGGTCACTTCCCCCCCGCACTCCTCCGTGTTGAGTCATGTGACCCCAGCATGTAGTGGTTTCTGTGGTAACCCCCTCCTCATCATCTTCCTCTGGGGTCAAACCTCCCTCTGCAGGAACACACACCAGCTCTGCACACATTACAAATACAAGTTATTCATTGCTAAAAACAATTGCATTTAAATAGCTAAGTGGCCAGATAAGATAAGATAAGAGATAAGATAAGAGATAAGATAAGAGATAAGATAAGAAATACTTTATTGATCCCAATTTGGGAAATGTTTGTGTTGCAGCATCAAAAGACAAGGCATTGTACAATAAAATGTAAAGACTTGAAATCAAAGTCAACTTTATTGTCAATCTTTCATTTTGTTCAATGCCGTTTCCCACAATCCAGAATACAAATATATATAAACATGTATGCTAATATGTATACGCAGTGGCGTTTCTGTATGTACTAAAGTGGTGGGGCACAACAAGCTCAGATGTCTCTAAGCTTCTGCAGAGAGGGGTCCTGGCTGCTGAGGCTCTGGCTCTTCAGGTTTACAAATATTATATTTCGACCTAAATCAAAATATAATATTATTTTCAAAAGCCTCTTTAGTCTGATGCTTCAATTAATTTTAAACACACAGTTTAACAGAAGGTTACCCAAAAAATGTAATGTTATCATTTAGATATTGAATTGTTCTGTCTTAGTAAGATCCCATCTTCAATAAACTGGTGGTCTTACCTTGACTTGAAGATGAAGTCCATTTGCCTATCCTTCTGGACAAACATCTCTATTACTTGTTTGTAAAAGTCCTCCTTATCTTCTTGTAGTTTCAAAAGTCTCTCATAAATCTAAATGATGGATTTATGATTAGAAAATTATAAAAGTAGGGTAGACATGTGGATATTATCCGGCTGAACAAAACGTGCATTTATCAAACAGCTACGTTTCCCACAGATCTTATTTTGAGCTATTTTCTAAAATCCTATGGAGAAATCTCATTGCTTTTTTGTCGAGGGAAGCCATGCGCAGCTTACTTCCTTGTTTTAGGACGCGTCTCTCGTCTGCTCTTCACACACCACACTTTTCGCGGCACACGTACTTACAGCCAATCAGCTCTGAATGATGTGAGATGACGTATGGTGGGGATGGCAGCTCTATGCCCCTATGGTCATTATTTCCACACATTAAATAGGAAAATACTCTGAGCATGCGCAGTGTAGTTTTTACAGTCACCGTTCACTTAGACAGTGAGAGGGAGGGGCAGGATCAGGTTTTGTCCCACATGGCTCTAAGCAGCTCAATAGGCACACACTGTAGACACTAATTAGGAGAACACAGACTAAAACAGCAATGAGACGAATCAGATGATTAAACATGATCTTAATTTATTTTTTTGCATTTTGTTGTAATCATTATTTTAATACTTTCTGCTGACACTAGGTGGGGCTGCCCCTAATGTCCAGTCGCCACTGTGTATACCTATATATACACAATCAAAAGACACATTTATATCCACATTAAGACCTAAATGCAAGCACAACAATCAATATACAAAATAACAGTCACTTCAAGAAAGTACATGTTGAATTACAAAACGTACAGTAACAGGTATAAAGCAAGTTATTAACATATTGAGAAACGCTCAGACGTCCTGCAGGGAGATTTGCTCCTGAACTCCTCTTGTCAATTCCAGGCTCAACTCAAACAACTCAAACACTTCCTCCGGGGCCTCAGGCTCCTTTAGAAGGGGCCCCTCGATCCTGGGGGTCAGTGCAGATCCACAGGGGGCATGTCTATAGCTAACAGAGCTAATGGAGCTAACAGAGCTAACGGAGCTAATAGAGCTAACGGAGCTAAGAGAGCTAACAGAGCTAATGGAGCTAACAGAGCTAATAGAGCTAACAGAGCTAATAGAGCTAATAGAGATAACAGAGCTAACAAAGCTAACAGAGCTAATAGAGCTAACGGAGCTAACGGAGCTAACGGAGCTAACAGAGCTAATAGAGCTAACAGAGCTAACAGAGCTAACGGAGCTAACGGAGCTAACAGAGCTAACGGAGCTAACGGAGCGAAGTGAGGCAGGGACGAGCTCTGCCTCACAGAAGCCCACAGTAACTGGCTGGAGCACGGGCACTAATTTAACGCGGGCACTTATTTTGTGAGCGCGCTCAAGCCAGTTACTGTGTGGTGAGGTGAGGCACAGATGAGCTCTGCCTCAACTCAGAATGCGTCACCCCACAGAAACTGTCTGGAAAGCGGGCCCTAAGCGCATGCCTGCACCATCTCACTGTATGTCACCAATGTAATGTTTGTAGATCCCTTTATTACATTTATCCTCGCCATCCATAGTCTCTATATAACTTATTTCACGTATATATGATATTTAAGCTCGCTGGTCTCATCATACAACGGCAATGAAAAAAGCACCAGGGGAGGCAGCCACAACCTCTGCCGCACTGAAGGGGGCGCAAGTGAGCCCACAGGTTCTTGTTGCTACTGTTATTCTACGCAGAGACGCAAACAACAAGCTAGGCTTTTGAAACTAGAGGAAGATAAGGAGGACTTTTACAAAACAGTAATAGAGATTGTTGTCCAGAAGGATAGCATGGACTTCATCTTCAAGTCAAGGTAAGACCACATTTGTAATGAACATGGGATCTTACTAAGAAAGAACAATCCAATATTTCGACTTTATCCTTTTGTTGAACGGTCTGTTTAGAATGAATCGAAGCATCAGACTAAAAAAGATTTTGAAAATAACCGAATATTTCGATTAAGGTCAAAATATAATATTTGTAAATCTGACTCTGAAAGAGTCCGTGCCTCAGCAGCCACGAACCTCACCGCACGTCACTGGAACACATTTGTATAAGTTGATGTGTTGGCAGCGTATTAAACCATGTGAATCATTAAGCTAAAGATGACTCTGCATTTTAATGCTAGGCTATTTCTTCTTCCGTGGGGTAAGTTGAGCCACTTTTTCAATGGAGAAATGAATGAAAGCAGGCCAAGTTGATCATAAGAGCTCACTGTAGGCTACATTTCAAGTTGAAAGTACACTGTGTTTGATTGGTAAGATGTATGAAATGGTATCACCATGTGTGTGATTACTTTTCCTTTTAACATGTTAAAAAAAAATCAATCAATTCAATCGAAATTTATATTCAAAATATTTGAAAAACTAAGCTTGTATTTGGTTTGTTATTTATTGTTTAAAGTTACCTTTAAGATTTGTTGTAGGTATGCCCAGGTCTGAACAGTGGCTCAACTTACCCCCTGACCTGGATCAAGTAATATTTTCACTGCCCTTGATCAAATATGAATTCTTATCATTGCCATTGATAGGAGACATCCTGAATTATAGGTGTGTGTTTTCATTTTTACTATGTGTCATTTCTCCTTGCTTAGAGGACAGCATAACAAAACAATGGCTCAACTTACCCCACTCTCCCTACCGTATCCGGTCACAAAGAGTCGGGTATGAAGTATTTGGTGGCAAACAAACATTTATGATATTTTGTTTTTAAATAAAGGGTAAAAACAGGCATATTGTGTGCATGTGTTTGAGTCTCCGCTGTCTCCTGCGGTCACTAACAGATCCGCAGGAGAGGCTGCGATCCTCTCAATGTGTTGCTTTAAACGAAGCCCTGCTCTTTGTCTGAAGGCATGCAGGGGGTTTCTGGTTCATAACCAGTCATTAAAAACCCATTCGGCGTGTAGTGGGGATCAACCTGTTCGCCTTTAATTTGCCGTGTGGAGGATAATTAGTGGAAGCCTGCAGAGGAAGAGGAGGAGGAGGAAGATGAAGGAAGATGGAGGTTAACAGCTCGTTGTCGGCTGTTTCATCACCGCTTTAATATCCAACGTCACCGGGGAACACGAACCGGGAGGCGAAGAAGAAATGAGGAACACAATAACATCAAAAAATCTGACACTTTACAGGAGAGACAGACGAAGCCCCCGAGGTGTGGAATCCCCAAAAGACCCTCCCCTCCTTCGCTGTTTCTGAGAAGTTTCTGCTTTCTGAGAAGATAAATCTCCGTTTCCCCCGAAGGCTCCTCCGCCTCGTAGAAGAACAACACATTTCCAATAAGAGCATTCACATCCTCTGACAAGCCGCTACATGTAGAGATAATAAGAAAACACTCGAATAAACAGATGTGATGTTGATATTACAGTAATGTCATTACATGCTTCCTGGGGCTGTGAGACAGAGGGTCTTCTTTAGTTTAGGATATGTTAGACGCTGCAGGAGGTTGAGAACACGCAGGGATTATCGACGGACATTTCCTACATATTTAGTTTCCTGGAAGTTTCCTTTGTGCGCTCCGTCCATCAAAGCAGCTCGCTTCATTCTACGAGTCATCCAACATGTGAGAAGTAGAAAGTACAGGTATTTGAGTCCAACATGTGAGAAGTAGAAAGTACAGGTATTTGTGTTCAACATGTGAGAAGTAGAAAGTACAGGTATTTGAGTTCAACATGTAAGAAGTAGAAAGTACAGGTATTTGAGTCCAACATGTGAGAAGTAGAAAGTACAGGTATTTGGGTTCAACATGTAAGAAGTAGAAAGTACAGGTATTTGGGTTCAACATGAGAGAAGTAGAAAGTACAGGTATTTGAGTCCAACATGAGAGAAGTAGAAAGTACAGGTATTTGAGTTCAACATGTGAGAAGTAGAAAGTACAGGTATTTGGGTTCAACATGTGAGAAGTAGAAAGTACAGGTATTTGAGTTCAACATGTGAGAAGTAGAAAGTACAGGTATTTGGGTTCAACATGTGAGAAGTAGAAAGTACAGGTATTTGTGTTCAACATGTGAGAAGTAGAAAGTACAGGTATTTGGGTTCAACATGTGAGAAGTAGAAAGTACAGGTATTTGAGTTCAACATGTGAGAAGTAGAAAGTACAGGTATTTGGGTTCAACATGTAAGAAGTAGAAAGTACAGGTATTTGTGTTCAACATGTAAGAAGTAGAAAGTACAGGTATTTGAGTTCAACATGTAAGAAGTAGAAAGTACAGGTATTTGTGTTCAACATGTAAGAAATAGAAAGTACAGGTATTTGAGTTCAACATGTAAGAAGTAGAAAGTACAGGTATTTGGGTTCAACATGTAAGAAGTAGAAAGTACAGGTATTTGTGTTCAACATGTAAGAAGTAGAAAGTACAGGTATTTGGGTTCAACATGTGAGAAGTAGAAAGTACAGGTATTTGTGTTCAACATGTAAGAAGTAGAAAGTACAGGTATTTGTGTTCAACATGTAAGAAGTAGAAAGTACAGGTATTTGTGTTCAACATGTGAGAAGTAGAAAGTACAGGTATTTGTGTTCAACATGTAAGAAGTAGAAAGTACAGGTATTTGAGTTCAACATGGAAGAAGTAGAAAGTACAGGTATTTGTGTTCAACATGTAAGAAGTAGAAAGTACAGGTATTTGTGTTCAACATGTAAGAAGTAGAAAGTACAGGTATTTGTGTTCAACATGTGAGAAGTAGAAAGTACAGGTATTTGGGTTCAACATGTAAGAAGTAGAAAGTACAGGTATTTGAGTTCAACATGTAAGAAGTAGAAAGTACAGGTATTTGGGTTCAACATGTAAGAAGTAGAAAGTACAGGTATTTGGGTTCAACATGTGAGAAGTAGAAAGTACAGGCATTTGTGTTCAACATGTAAGAAGTAGAAAGTGGACAGAAAAATAAGTAGTGGAGTAAAGTACTGATACCAGAAACATGTACTTAAGTACAGTAACAAAGTATTTGTACTCCACTACTTCCGAGCTCTGGAAATACTAAAGTAAAGTACAAGTACCTCAAAAAGTACTGTAGTGGAGTAAAGGACGGTACAGTCCCGCCCTGAGGTCGTGACCCCGGCTGCAGGTTTCTTATGTATTGCTGTTCTCAGTGAGAGTAAAATGTCTCTAAGTGTTTGTCTCTCTCGTTTGACCTCCAGCTGCTGAAGGTCGCTGTGCTTCACTTTTCATATTTCTCTCTCTCTCTCTGAATGTCTTCCAGATGTCCGCTCTGCTTCCTGTGTCCAGTTCCCAGCCACCAGGAATATAATAAAACAGAAAAGGCTCCGTGCAGCCGCTTCCCTTCATAAATCTTCATATTAAAGTGTGCATGACTCTCTTTTCACTCTGTTTGCCTTGCACGTGCACTTCACCTCTGCTGCCGTAACGCCACGAGGAAGGGGCTTCGGAGACTCACATCACGTTACATGAAACGATGCTCCGCTTCTAAACGCTTTGCAGAGTCTTCCAAGTTTGAAAGTTTCTTAGTTTCTGAAGAAGATACAGAGAAGAAATGAAACTCCTCTGGCCTGAGCTCCTCCAATCCAACATATAGAATAAAATACTCAAATACAAAATACTGCAGCTTAAACTGAACTAATGTGCATTTAAAGAAAAGGAATAGTTTGTGTGCGAACTAAAAGGTGGGTTAGAGTCCTCTATAAATAGATAGAATAGAATAGAGTTTTATTGCAGTTATTCTGATCTTCTGCAACAATCAGCAGAAAATGAGCAGAACTGTTGAGATGTTTCCGGAGATAAAGGTCTCTCAGTTTCTGAAGAAGCTCAGCTGGGTCTACCGGCCGCTGATTCAAGATGTCTGTAAAACAAAATGCACAAGTCTGCAGGTTTCCATGACGATAAGCCGTGCAGGTGGATTGAAGGCCTTGTTAGTCGTGGTGTGTTCAGCTGCAGTGCATCGAGGCTCCGGGTCTCTTTCTGGCCTTAGTCCTGTTCTGATTCGGTACAGGTGAGGCACGTTGTAAGATGTTCTGATTCGGTACAGGTGAGGCACGTTGTCAGATGTTCTGATTCGGTACAGGTGAGGCACGTTGTCAGATGTTCTGATTCGGTACAGGTGAGGCACGTTGTCAGATGTTCTGATTCGGTACAGGTGAGGCACGTTGTCAGATGTTCTGATTCGGTACAGGTGAGGCACGTTGTCAGATGTTCTGATTCGGTACAGGTGAGGCACGTTGTAAAATGTTCTGATTCGGTACAGGTGAGGCACGTTGTCAGATGTTCTGATTCGGTACAGGTGAGGCACGTTGTAAGATGTTCTGATTCGGTACAGGTGAGGCACGTTGTAAGATGTTCTGATTAGGTACAGGTGAGGCACGTTGTAAGATGTTCTGATTCGGTACAGGTGAGGCACGTTGTAAGATGTTCTGATTCGGTACAGGTGAGGCACGTTGTAAGATGTTCTGATTAGGTACAGGTGAGGCACGTTGTAAGATGTTCTGATTCGGTACAGGTGAGGCACGTTGTAAGATGTTCTGATTAGGTACAGGTGAGGCACGTTGTAAGATGTTCTGATTCGGTACAGGTGAGGCACGTTGTCAGATGTTCTGATTCGGTACAGGTGAGGCACGTTGTCAGATGTTCTGATTCGGTACAGGTGAGGCACGTTGTAAGATGTTCTGATTAGGTACAGGTGAGGCACGTTGTAAGATGTTCTGATTCGGTACAGGTGAGGCACGTTGTAAGATGTTCTGATTCGGTACAGGTGAGGCACGTTGTAAGATGTTCTGATTCGGTACAGGTGAGGCACGTTGTAAGATGTTCTGATTAGGTACAGGTGAGGCACGTTGTAAGATGTTCTGATTCGGTACAGGTGAGGCACGTTGTAAGATGTTCTGATTCGGTACAGGTGAGGCACGTTGTAAGATGTTCTGATTAGGTACAGGTGAGGCACGTTGTAAGATGTTCTGATTCGGTACAGGTGAGGCACGTTGTAAGATGTTCTGATTAGGTACAGGTGAGGCACGTTGTAAGATGTTCTGATTAGGTACAGGTGAGGCACGTTGTCAGATGTTCTGATTCGGTACAGGTGAGGCACGTTGTCAGATGTTCTGATTCGGTACAGGTGAGGCACGTTGTAAGATGTTCTGATTAGGTACAGGTGAGGCACGTTGTAAGATGTTCTGATTCGGTACAGGTGAGGCACGTTGTAAGATGTTCTGATTCGGTACAGGTGAGGCACGTTGTAAGATGTTCTGATTCGGTACAGGTGAGGCACGTTGTAAGATGTTCTGATTCGGTACAGGTGAGGCACGTTGTCAGATGTTCTGATTCGGTACAGGTGAGGCACGTTGTAAGATGTTCTGATTCGGTACAGGTGAGGCACGTTGTAAGATGTTCTGATTAGGTACAGGTGAGGCACGTTGTAAGATGTTCTGATTCGGTACAGGTGAGGCACGTTGTCAGATGTTCTGATTCGGTACAGGTGAGGCACGTTGTCAGATGTTCTGATTCGGTACAGGTGAGGCACGTTGTAAGATGTTCTGATTAGGTACAGGTGAGGCACGTTGTAAGATGTTCTGATTAGGTACAGGTGAGGCACGTTGTAAGATGTTCTGATTCGGTACAGGTGAGGCACGTTGTAAGATGTTCTGATTCGGTACAGGTGAGGCACGTTGTAAGATGTTCTGATTCGGTACAGGTGAGGCACGTTGTCAGATGTTCTGATTCGGTACAGGTGAGGCACGTTGTCAGATGTTCTGATTCGGTACAGGTGAGGCACGTTGTCAGATGTTCTGATTCGGTACAGGTGAGGCACGTTGTAAGATGTTCTGAAATGTTGCTGAGAATAAAAGTGAAGTCTTGAGTTTTTCTGCATCACCTGCTGAGTTTCATTTAATCATATTCATCTTTAAAACCCGATGTTTTTCTCAGATGAAAAGCCTCCCCAGACTTTTCATCTGACCTGTTCTTTGTAGCGTGTGAAACACCTTCTTCTGAAGTCTAATAAATACATGTTTTGTTTTTCTTATTTAACTGTTTTAACGTTTCTAAATTCCCCTTAAAATCCACAAATGAAGGATTTGCTCGTACAGGTAGAACATGAAACATAAGTAAAGACATCATGGTGTAAACAGCTTGCAGCCATAAACACAGCAGATTAAAGACATAAACATCAGCATTTAAATGTTCCTACTCTCCTCTGAGGACCTCCGTATGTCTAACATTTCTTTTTGTATTGTATGATTTACTGTTATTGTTGTGGCCGTAACGCTGAACATGCATCAGCTCTCGGACACTATTTGATCCTCTGCTGCTGCTCGATGCGTTCAGGTGTAATTTGAGGCTAAAGCTTCATTAGTAAAGGTTGAGCGGGGTACGGTGGCCTGCAGGGACAAAAGGCCAGAGTTTAGCAGCCGCAGGCGATCCCATTGTTCCTGCAGACGGGGGAAATAATTTAACCGAGTTTAACTCCTTCAGGGGGGGAGCGCACCCCCGGCGCACCGCTGATTATTCACCTGTTTCTATTTCATTAAATCATGTTCCTGTTTTAACATTTTAAATAGAAAGAGATTTAAATACTTGTCCTTTGTGTTTTCTGTTTTGCATTCTGCAGCCGCAAAGCGATGCAGAATGAAGACAGAATGTGAGAGGAGACATTACTATCACAATAATTAATACAATGTAATTATATTTTATTATAACTATATTCTGTAATTTAATGAGTCTAGAAATTGAGATCTCGTTGTCCATTTATTTAATGTATTGTCTTCTGCTGTTCTGCAAAAACAAAACGAACAAATACAAAAATAAACAAATGAGACAGACAGAGATTTACTGTGGTGCACTTATTTGTTTTTATTCATATTATGACTTTCTTTGTATTATGTTTCTTTTTTCCTTGTACCCTCACGATGCCTCTGCTGCCGTAACGGAGACTAATGCCACATCATGAAGAAGCTCCTATAGATAGATATCTGTACTCTGCCGTTGGATTTAGACAAAGAGACCAAAGACTGAGGAGACAATGCCAATTCCCCAAATCTGATGAATGAAGTATATCTTATCTTAAACACACCGCTTCCTTCCTGATGCGAGAGAGAGTGACGGCGGTGCTCGGTCCGTCCACTTCTGCAGCTTTCTTTTTATTTGCATCTTTTTTTCCTTTCTGCAACCTGAAAAGAAAAAGACCAAAAACGGTGAGGAGACATTAATATCACCATCAGGAAACTCCTACAGCTAAATTACTACATTACTGCAGTCTGATTCACACTGGCATGCATCGCTTCAGTCCTGTGTGAAGCCTCATGTGTTTGTTATTACTGTGTGTGTGTGTGTGTGTGTGTGTGTGTGTGTGTGTGTGTGTGTGTGTGTGTGTGTGTGTGTGTGTGTGTGTGTGTGTGTGTGTGTGTGTGTGTGTGACTGCCGGCGGCCGGACCACCTGCAGGTTTTAAATTGTGCGATTAGACGGAGGAGTGTTTTGTGAGCGGAGTAATTCTCTGTAATGAGTTCAGCTGCAGCTCCGCCTGTCACTCTTCTTCCTCTCCTTCTGCCTCTTCATGTGATGCATCGAGCGGCTCTCGGTCAGTAAATCCCCCTCCCTCTTAATTAAGATTTCTCTCACCCTTCCCCCCCTAAACCTCTGCAGAAACTCCTGCTGACATGAAATCAATGCGCTGGACTCAGGTATCGGATTCCAGGTGGGTCCGTGAGGAAAACCCGAGCTATCCGCTAACGTTAGCCCCCGCCGAGGAAAAGATGTGAAGTATTTGCTGCCGGATAAAAATGTCAAGCACTAATAGGCTCCATTGTGATTATCCGAGGCGAGGCGAAACAAATCCTCGGCAGAAGATGTTCGCAGCGATCTTTACAAGGTCTCCGGGTTTCTGCTCCACCGAGGCCGCAGAAACCCATAAATAAATGATTGTCTGAACTTTCCGTCAATTAGAAAATAAGAAAAACTTGTTGGAAAGACCCGCGCAGAATATTCATGAAGCGGCTTCATTTCCCCGGGACGCTCCGGCTGCGAAACCCCCTCTGAAGGCTCTCAGGTAGAAAAACACTCGGAGCTAGGAGCTAACGGAGCGCAGAGACAGAGAGAAAAACATGTTTTATTCAGAAATATCCCTCTTTAATCACCTGGAGAATCTGCAGAGTTTAACACCTGCAGTCACAGAAAACAAAACTGAAAAGAGGAGTTTCACTTTTAATCCTCGCTGCAGAAAAGAGACGCTAACAGAGAGATAGAGAAGCTAACAGAGAGAGAAGCTAACACACAGGGAAGCTAACAGAGAGAGAAGCTAACAGAGAGAGAAGCTAACAGAGAGAGAAGCTAAAAGAGAGAGAAGCTAACAGAGAGAGAGAGAGAAGCTAACACACAGAGAGAGAGAAGCTAACACACAGAGAGAGAAGCTAACACACAGAGAAGCTAACAGAGAGAGAAGCTAAAAGAGAGAGAAGCTAACAGAGAGAGAAGCTAACACACAGAGAGAGAGAAGCTAACAGAGAGAAGCTAACACACAGAGAAGCTAACAGAGAGAGAAGCTAAAAGAGAGAGAAGCTAACAGAGAGAGAAGCTAACACACAGAGAGAGAAGCTAACACACAGAGAAGCTAACAGAGAGAGAAGCTAACAGAGAGAGAAGCTAACAGAGAGAGAAGCTAACAGAGAGAAGCTAACAGAGAGAGAGAGAGAAGCTAACACACAGAGAGAGAGAAGCTAACACACAGAGAGAGAAGCTAACACACAGAGAAGCTAACAGAGAGAGAAGCTAACAGAGAGAGAAGCTAACAGAGAGAAGCTAACAGAGAGAGAGAGAGAAGCTAACACACAGAGAGAGAGAAGCTAACACACAGAGAGAGAAGCTAACACACAGAGAAGCTAACAGAGAGAGAAGCTAACACACAGAGAGAAGCTAACAGAGAGAGAAGCTAACACACAGAGAAGCTAACACACAGAGAAGCTAACAGAGAGAGAAGCTAACAGAGAGAAGCTAACAGAGAGAGAGAGAGAAGCTAACACACAGAGAGAGAGAAGCTAACACACAGAGAGAGAAGCTAACACACAGAGAAGCTAACAGAGAGAGAAGCTAACAGAGAGAGAAGCTAACACACAGAGAAGCTAACAGAGAGAGAAGCTAACACACAGAGAGAGAAGCTAACAGAGAGAGAAGCTAACACACAGAGAAGCTAACAGAGAGAGAAGCTAACAGAGAGATAAGCTAACACACAGAAAAGCTATTTGCATTTATTGCATCTCCAAAATAACCCAAAAAATATGAAAATATTCAAAATAGTTGCAAAGATGTTAAAAAGCTTTAAACATTTTTTTATTTTTAAGCTAAAAAATAAAAAAGCTAGCGGACAGAGAAGTTAACGGACAGGTCTTTTTTAAATTGTTATGTCACTTGGAGATTTTCTTCAGATGGAAACAGGCAAGTCAACACATCAACAAACTGGTTCCAAAGGATAACAAACTGGTTCCAAAGGATAACAAACTGGTTCCAAAGGATCTTCACTAAGGCCCAAAACAAGCTGAAAGTGACCCCTTTCAGACCTAACCAAGACATTTAACACAGAACAAGAAGTGATTACACGTCACTATGACCCCCCCCCCCCCCCCCAGTACAGATGGTCTCTCCCAGTTGTTTCCAATCACTGCTCGGTGTTGGTTCTGTGGTTCTGACCCGGGCAGCGAACCGCGCTGTAATGAACTTCCTGTTCAGAAATGTCAACACGTCGCTGTAATTGAATTCCTGCAGCTCGGAGTCGGAGGAAATCAGGGCGGGTTTTTATTCTAACGCTTCATAACGTCTCTAACATCTGTTCAACTCTCTTATTCTACGCTGTAAATACAGCTCTGTTCCGTGTCCAGCAGCAATTTCATTAAACACAACTCAAGATAATTCATGTGTGAACACACTTCTGCTTCTGTGGCCAAACTGGGATCAATAAAGTATCTATCCATCTATCAATCCATATATCTATCTATCTTTTATTTATTTTAAATATATTTAATCCTACATTTGTTGTTATTCTGTCTCTGGTCCAGTGTCCCCTCTCTTTTCGGACCAAACTCATAACTAATAAAATCTGAGTTATTTACGGTCTCTCTCTCTCTCTGTTTTGTTCTCCTCGTCTAATTGGCTCGCTGCTCGCAGGAATTGCCCCGAGAGGAGGGTCTCCACC
>JAPTMU010000358.1:24188-31633 GCA_028583405.1 Pogonophryne albipinna | reverse complement strand
TTTCCAGACAGTTTTCTGTGGGGTGACGCATTCTGAGTTGAGGCAGAGCTCATCTGTGCCTCACCTCACCACACAGTAACTGGCTTGAGCGCGCTCACAAAATAAGTGCCCGCGTTAAATTAGTGCCCGTGCTCCAGCCAGTTACTGTGGGCTTCTGTGAGGCAGAGCTCGTCCCTGCCTCACTTCGCTCCGTTAGCTCCGTTAGCTCTGTTAGCTCCGTTAGCTCCGTTAGCTCTGTTAGCTCTGTTAGCTCTATTAGCTCTGTTAGCTCCGTTAGCTCCGTTAGCTCCGTTAGCTCTATTAGCTCTGTTAGCTTTGTTAGCTCTGTTATCTCTATTAGCTCTATTAGCTCTGTTAGCTCTATTAGCTCTGTTAGCTCCATTAGCTCTGTTAGCTCTCTTAGCTCCGTTAGCTCTATTAGCTCCGTTAGCTCTGTTAGCTCCATTAGCTCTGTTAGCTATAGACATGCCCCCTGTGGATCTGCACTGACCCCCAGGATCGAGGGGCCCCTTCTAAAGGAGCCTGAGGCCCCGGAGGAAGTGTTTGAGTTGTTTGAGTTGAGCCTGGAATTGACAAGAGGAGTTCAGGAGCAAATCTCCCTGCAGGACGTCTGAGCGTTTCTCAATATGTTAATAACTTGCTTTATACCTGTTACTGTACGTTTTGTAATTCAACATGTACTTTCTTGAAGTGACTGTTATTTTGTATATTGATTGTTGTGCTTGCATTTAGGTCTTAATGTGGATATAAATGTGTCTTTTGATTGTGTATATATAGGTATACACAGTGGCGACTGGACATTAGGGGCAGCCCCACCTAGTGTCAGCAGAAAGTATTAAAATAATGATTACAACAAAATGCAAAAAAATAAATTAAGATCATGTTTAATCATCTGATTCGTCTCATTGCTGTTTTAGTCTGTGTTCTCCTAATTAGTGTCTACAGTGTGTGCCTATTGAGCTGCTTAGAGCCATGTGGGACAAAACCTGATCCTGCCCCTCCCTCTCACTGTCTAAGTGAACGGTGACTGTAAAAACTACACTGCGCATGCTCAGAGTATTTTCCTATTTAATGTGTGGAAATAATGACCATAGGGGCATCAAGCTGCCATCCCCACCATACGTCATCTCACATCATTCAGAGCTGATTGGCTGTAAGTACGTGTGCCGCGAAAAGTGTGGTGTGTGAAGAGCAGACGAGAGACGCGTCCTAAAACAAGGAAGTAAGCTGCGCATGGCTTCCCTCGACAAAAAAGCAATGAGATTTCTCCATAGGATTTTAGAAAATAGCTCAAAATAAGATCTGTGGGAAACGTAGCTGTTTGATAAATGCACGTTTTGTTCAGCCGGATAATATCCACATGTCTACCCTACTTTTTAATTTTCTAATCATAAATCCATCATTTAGATTTATGAGAGACTTTTGAAACTACAAGAAGATAAGGAGGACTTTTACAAACAAGTAATAGAGATGTTTGTCCAGAAGGATAGGCAAATGGACTTCATCTTCAAGTCAAGGTAAGACCACCAGTTTATTGAAGATGGGATCTTACTAAGACAGAACAATTCAATATCTAAATGATAAAATTACATTTTTTGGGTATCCTTCTGTTAAACTGTGTGTTTAAAATTAATTGAAGCATCAGACTAAAGAGGCTTTTGAAAATTATTATATTTTGATTTAGGTCGAAATATAATATTTGTAAACCTGAAGAGTCAGAGCCTCAGCAGCCAGGACCCCTCTCTGCAGAAGCTTAGAGACATCTGAGCTTGTTGTGCCCCACCACTTTAGTACATACAGAAACGCCACTGCGTATACATATTAGCATACATGTTTATATATATTTGTATTCTGGATTGTGGGAAACGGCATTGAACAAAATGAAAGATTGACAATAAAGTTGACTTTGATTTCAAGTCTTTACATTTTATTGTACAATGCCTTGTCTTTTGATGCTGCAACACAAACATTTCCCAAATTGGGATCAATAAAGTATTTCTTATCTTATCTCTTATCTTATCTCTTATCTTATCTCTTATCTTATCTTATCTGGCCACTTAGCTATTTAAATGCAATTGTTTTTAGCAATGAATAACTTGTATTTGTAATGTGTGCAGAGCTGGTGTGTGTTCCTGCAGAGGGAGGTTTGACCCCAGAGGAAGATGATGAGGAGGGGGTTACCACAGAAACCACTACATGCTGGGGTCACATGACTCAACACGGAGGAGTGCGGGGGGAAGTGACCCTTCAACCCGGTAAATTGGTGTGTCGGTGCATTAGCAGAACACGATAGAGCAACATAAGAGCAAATAGTTAGAGACAGTAATTTGTATTAAAATGGTTTAAAAATAAGAGAACAGAATTCTGAGATTTTAAAAAAGTACAAAAAAAACGTGTTGAGAAAAAAAGATCTGAATCAAATTTAGATTTATTTTCAGAATTCTGAATAACGTCAGATCTTCATTGTCTTTCTTCCACATGTGGCCCTCATCGTCTTCCCAACACATCTGAGGAAATGTGAGATGTTCAGATAAATAAATATAATTCAAAATAATAAATGTAATAAAACAAATAGATTTAATTTTTTCAGCACGACACATTTCAGATCTAACGTCCGCAGTGTGTGTGTGTGTGTGTGTGTGTGTGTGTGTGTGTGTGTCGGGGGATGTAACCTTACATTAACCCCGCTGTGGAGCTTCAGAGGAAGAGGAGCGCTGCAGCCGTGGAGAGAGAACCAGAATAAAACCCTTTTCACAAAAAGAGAAACTGCATGTGTGAATAAAGGTCAGCTGTCAACACACACACACACACACACACACCACACACACACACACACACCACACACACACCCACACACACACACACACACACACACACACACACACACACGCGCGCGCTGGTCCGGCGGGATGCGAGCGTGTGCAGATGGATTTCCTGCATCAGATGCTGACAGACTTTACCTTCACACAAGAGGAAGGAAAACGAGAGAGCGTAAAAACTGTTGTTAGAAAATCAGGACAATATAGGTTTTAAAAAGCACTGTTTTAACGTCGTGGTTTTGTTCGAGGTGGAGAGTTCCAGGATTCATGGAGGGTTTGCGATCGTTCTGCAGCGCGAGGTCACGCACAGCAGAGAGTATGAAACACAGAGGATGCAGATCGAGGTGTGTGATCGTTCTGCAGCGCGAGGTCACGCACAGCAGAGAGTATGAAACACAGAGGATGCAGATCGAGAGGATTAAATAAGGGAACTTTATTGATCACAATTTGGGAAATGATTGCCCCGCATAAAAAACAACGCATTGCACATGAGTAGAAATGAAAGAGTAGAAATAAACAATACTAGAATGTAACCGTCTCAATATAGAATTAAATCATCATTAAAAAGTAGAAAAGAGCGTGAAGATGAAAGGCCATCAACTCGACAATAGCTAGAGATTCCTCTGCGTCCAGCACACACTCCACTTGGAGATTCAGCTTCACCTGATTGTTAGAACATGAGAGAAGATTGGACTTTATTTCATATATATTAATAATGTCCAATCTTATTATTATTTATCCCGAAGGAAAGTGTTCTGCCAGAATTACTAAAATACAATGAACACAATATACGAACAATTATGAATCATCCCCGTATTTAAAATATTGAGAGTATTCGGATAACCCGTGTGTGTGTGTGTGTGAGTGTGTGTGTGTGTGTGTGTGTGCGAGGCAGTAATCACGTCTAAGTGGCTAACATGCACACAGATCATTATTCCACGCTGTTATGTGCGCACAGCGAGGCGGCACACGATGTGGAAACAACAGAGAGAAGAGGATCTGATTAACGCCGTCATTATCTGATTATCTTCCTGCAGCGCGTGATTCTGAATCCGACTCCACTTCACCGGCAGGTTAAACACGGCTAATAACGGCTCCCTGACCGCGTGGTTTCTGATCGTTTCCATTCAGCTGACGCAGGAATCAGGACCCTGAAGGCAGCGCCTCCCCGCAGGAATCAGGACCCTGAAGGCAGCGCCTCCCCGCAGGAATCAGGACCCTGAAGGCAGCGCCTCCCCTCAGGAATCAGGACCCTGAAGGCAGCGCCTCCCCTCAGGAATCAGGACCCTGAAGGCAGCGCCTCCCCGCAGGAATCAGGACCCTGAAGGCAGCGCCTCCCCTCTGCAGAAAACAATCACAAAAGTTTATGATTCTTTTTGCCTTTAGTTCAGCAGGATAATCTCCACATATTAACACGACTTTATGAAGTTACGCAGCCATCAGTTCTGAAGTAAGAAGCTAACCTTTTCTCTGCTATTGCATTTAGTCGCTATTGTCCTTCTGCAGCCACCGTACATAAATGTAAAGGTCCACATTGCATCCTCAATATGATGGTTATTAAAACCAAGTTGACGTTAAATGTGGACTCGTTACTTGTGAACATCCAATCTTAAATAATTAATATCATCACCCCAAGGACGTTTTTTGGAAGCGCTATTACAGGTGCTCAAAGTCGCTTTCCAGAGATGGTGGAAAGAAAAGAACAACAAATAAATATAGTCAAAGTCAAATTAAAATAAAGCAATACAAAAACAATCAAACATTAAAAGCCAGATTGAAGATGTGAGCTTTTGTAAACTCGTCATAAGAACATAACCTGAGAAAAGATCAAATCAACTCGACGTGAAAAACTGGTTAAAACATGTTGGCTCTTTTGGGCTTCCGTACTTTAAGGAAGGGATAATGTGCAGCGAGGTTAAAAGAAGAAGGCGTGAAGGGTGTTCCCCGTAAGGACCGCCTCGCTGCACATTATCCCGCTCATCACACGGCCACATTCTCAACACAGTAACGACATGACTCCCAACATTCATTGAAATGCTTTTATGGATTTGAAAATGTTTTTATGGATTTAAAAAATAGTTGTATTGATTTAAATTGACATGCATCCGCTAAGACAAATAACCGCTTCAATAGTGTTTTTGAGGAGCTTTTTGATTACAGATTTGAAAACATCGCTGCTTGCTTTAAAAGTAGCACACTTCATGAAGTCAGACCTTGGGAAGCATCTAGATATCCCTGATGCCAGAGGAACTGCACACTGAACATGGACCGCTGCGTAACAAGGAGGGTTTCTGCCCGTTACTTCTCCGCTGCTTTCTTTTCCCAGTTCCAAACGTGTCACGTGTTCTGAATTGACCAATCAGAATCGAGTATTCAACTAAACCATGTAATAATAATGTTTAACAAACTTAACTTTGAAGCAAACATGGATGTTAACGAGAGGCAGGGCCGGACTGGGACAATAAGTCAGGCCGGGAATGAAACACCCAGCCAGGCCACTACCAGTTTTTTGTGCCATTTTGCTGGATTTATTTGTCCATTTTTACAGCGTTGCTGCCCGTAGTGATAGCCCTCTAAATCTACTACCCAAAAATAAAACATATGGACATGGGTTACTTTTAAAAAAAAATTGCAAATCTATTTAGGAACCTATGTGAACATATTTTAATTGGGGGTGGACCCCAAATCCTATAGGGGGGTCCGGGGGCATGCCCCCCCGGTAAGATTTTTTTTTTTTAAATGTTGGACTTAAATGCATCAATCTGGTGCATTTTGAGGTGGAAATAAAGAGACTACACCCATATGAAACAGAACTGTATACATTTAAATAATCATAAAATCATAAGAACATGGCTATAACCAATAACATACCATATCCAATATGAAAAAACATTGAAACTTGTTTATTTATTTGTTTTTGGTTCATTTATAGTTGCGAGTGTATCTGTGCTCCTGAACCAGCCTCACCCATCTCCCTCCTCTCCCGCTGCTCCTCTTTGAGGCAGAAGCAAATAATAGTTTTAGCTCTCAACAAGTTTTAATAGTTTATCTTGCCTTTTTTCACCTAGTTAACTTTTTTTTTTTATTATTATTATTCATGCATATTTTACTAATCACTCCCCCCTCAAATGGAAATATGTGTTTACATAAATGGTGACCAAACCGTTTGAGACCCACAGAGATAACTTAGACTAAGTTAACTATCTAAACACTCAGAGAGTCCTTTACCTCAACTGAGCTGTAGTTATCAGTCTCTCAGTCTGACTGCCTGGAGAGGACTCTCCCCCCACCTTGTTGTTGAAAAAGCTCCTTATATCCGTTAGCGCAGTTAGCATCAGATGCTAACAACAACAATACACGTAACCGGTGCGCGCGCTTTATCTCACTCGCTCGCGCCACACACACCCTCCTGAGCTTGAATGACACACATCAAGGGCATTAGTGTGATCTGTATGAAAGTGGCCATGTCAGCAGGCCACATCATGTAGACAGCCAGTCACCCTCTGTGAGGCAGACCACATCATGTAGACAGCCAGTCACCCTCTGTGAGGCAGAGTCAGACCCACATTTGCGCAGCGTTGCGTTCACAATACATACATCAAAGAAAAATCCTCAGGCCAGCAGGCCACTTAACAGGCCAGGCCATCGGGAAACCTCCCGGTCCTCCCGATGGCCAGTCCGGGCCTGACGAGAGGAGAGATTGATAACTAATGAAATCTCCTGTGATTAACTGATGATCCTAAATAAAAACATCCAGTGTAAATAAAAGGATCCAGAAACAAGTTGTATTCAACATTTTAAGAATTTTTATTTATTTTAAATGTAGTTATTATTTTCTTTTCTCTTGTAGTCTCTAAGTCTTTGATTTCTCCAGATTACAGGTAACCTAATTTCAAATATAGATATATTTAATTACTTTTATTTTTTTGATCATAATATGGTAGTTACCAGTTTATATGTATATTTAAATGACCTTTGAAAAACTCAATATAATGTTATTATATATATTATGTTATTAAACCAAGTTGAACGTGGACTCGTTACCTGTGAACCTTAACTTAAATAAATAATATCATCCCCTCCAGATTGTGTTTCTAACCTCAGGTACACAACATGTTACTAACATAAGAAAATATCCTGAGAAACGAGATAAAATGAACTCGTCATCACATGAAAAACTGAGTAAAACATGTTATAATCTTGGCCCTTTTGGGCTTCCGTACATTAATTATGTTATATACGTTTTTACATTAAACAAACTTAACTTTGAACCAGACATGGATGTTAACGAGCTCCGTTAGCTCCGTTAGCTCCCTTGGCTCCGTTAGCTCCGTTAGCTCCGTTAGCTCCCTTGGCTCTGTTAGCTCAAATAGCTCCGTTAGCTCTCTTAGCTCCGTTAGCTCAAATAGCTCTGTTAGCTCTCTTAGCTCCGTTAGCTCCCTTAGTTCTGTTAGCTCCCTTGGCTCTGTTAGCTCCATTAGCTCAAATAGCTCCGTTAGCTCTCTTAGCTCCGTTAGCTCAAATAGCTCTGTTAGCTCTCTTAGCTCCGTTAGCTCCCTTAGCTCCCTTAGATCCATTAGCTCTGTTAGCTCCATTAGCTCTGTTAGCTCTCTTAGCTCAAATAGC
>JAPTMU010000358.1:4188-16688 GCA_028583405.1 Pogonophryne albipinna | reverse complement strand
TCTGTTTCTCTGTTTGTTAAGAAGATACATATATATATTATTGATCCAAAAATGGGGACATGTTTCCGTTGCATGTGAAACAAGTATCGCACATAATTAGAAATAGTGGAAAACAAATAAATGGTTAACATTTTTATTTTTGAAAATAAAAATCTATTGAAGGGCTGAATTACAGCTAAAACAACATATAGGTTATTATTTACATTGAGTTGTTGTTGTTGATTTCTGGTGGGAAGTTTTTAGCCTAAATGTTTTACATATAAGGGTAAATAAAAACAAAAGAGAATTGTAGTTAATTTTCAAGGATTGTATTATAAATATGACATTATTTAACGTATGAAAACATGTATTTCTCAGCTGGTCTGGTACGGAGGCGTTGTGCTGCCCTGAATTAAGAAGACTAAATACGAGGCTAAACAATTTGCGGAGACGGATGTTTTCCCGGCGCAGCTCCTGGCAGGAGGCGAACTCACAGCGTCCTCCAACACGTTAACTTCACATGACCTCAATCCTCCTGCCTCTCTCCCAAGGTTTGATGATTTATCAGCTGATTAGTCAGCTGTGATCTCCTCGACGCCGCTAACGGCCGCCGCTAACGGCCGCCGCTAACGACCGGCCACCAGAAAATTGGTTAATTGGGCGATAGAGACGCCGGGACCAGTCCAGCAGAGAGCAGCTTTGTCCTATTACTGTGTTTATATATCTTATCCACCATTATACCATTACAAACCAAGGTGCAGACTGATAACACATGTTGTTGTAGCTTTAAGCAGTGAGGGATGGATTAGTGTAGGTGTTTAGTCAGTGATGGTGTTTTTAGCTTGTAAATGTTCCTGGAAAATACATGACACACGTTTCAATTAGCTGACACCTGTCCAGATCGTCAATACATGCAAATAACCATGCAGATAATATTGCCGGTTAATTTGTGAGAATAAGTACATTTTTGTTAGTTATCAAAGGGTTTGTATGATAAAAAACAAACAGCAGATTGTAAGGTGAGAAAGGGTTGAATTTGTAACTAATCACATCTGGTGGCTTTGGAGACGCCGAGACCAGTCCAGCAGAGAGCAGCTTTGTCCTATTCCTACATCGTATCCATTATAGACGCAGACTGACTGACACATGTTGTGGAAGCTTTAAGCAGTTAGGGTTGGATTATCTTGGGGTATTTATCTCGTGTTAAATGTTGTTACCTTTTAAATGTTCTGACACTTGCCCAGAGCAACAATAAATGCAATAAACCATGAATATATAAAGTCAGAACAGCAGGAATACTGAAGGTTATTAGTGAGAATAAGTAGATTTGTGTTAGTTATCAACAGTCAGTGTACCTTCGTGCCAGTGAACAGAAAAGCGACTGAACTGCTTTCTATGCTTTTGCTTTTTAGGCCCAATTCCAAACCGACCCCTCTGCACTTCCCTCTCTTTTACATTATACCTATGTTACTTATAATGATGATTTAACATAGATATAATATACGATAAGAAATTACTTTGAGCAGATCTGAAAAGGATGTTATACCCAGGTATTAAACCTCAGGCCCTCGTATTTAAACCAATGCATGTTTTCTGAAGTGAATTTGCATACACCATGAGCGCAGCGTTAGCAGATGTTCTTTCACTTCCTCTGACTAGTCCAGAGTGTCAAGTGTACACAGTGCCATCAGAAACACAACAATCATCTCATGCTAAATAAATACCTTCCCCAGTTTTCCTCCATCTTTAGTTCCCAGTCTCTCTAAGGGGTTTGTGTGATAAACCACAAGCAGCAGATTGTTGGGAGAGAAAGTGATAGCCCACATGTTGAATTTGTAATGAATTACATCTGGGTGGCTTTGGCCTGATGAGTAAAGGGAGCGTCCGCCAATCTGAGGGTCAGCGGTTTGATCCCCAGCGTGGGAAAAGCGAAGGTTAAAGTGAGAGGCGAAATGACTGGATATGATACCAGAATGTGTGTGTGTGTGTGTGTGTGTGTGTGTGTGTGTGTGTGTGCAGAGAAGATGAGTCAGTGATTAAATATCCACATGTTGCACTGAGTCCATCTTCAGTCCAAAATCTCATTCAATATCTTTTCCTCCATAAAGTGCAGCAGGAGTTTCTGACCTGACGTTCAGGACGACTGCCTTTCACTCCACGTCTGCTCAAACTACAGCTCTACTCGACTTACTGTGGAGAACACACTCTGTCGACAGACCACAGGTTCACGTGTTCACATCAGTTCAATACTGAGCCAACTGCAACAGATCAACAAAGTGTTTATTATATCTACTAACAGTGTTGAAATACTCACTAAAAGTACGGCATTTTTCATGTTTGGAAATGTATTTTTTGTATTTTGATCTGTAAGTGTGATAGGCACTAGCTAGTCTGTCATAAAGCATCTATGTTCTTGTCATTTTGTACATCGTTCCTGTTCAATAAAGATTTTTTTTAAAAGGTGTTTTTCAGTCTTGGGAATTTGGGGGATTTCCTTAAATTCATTTTTAGTTTTTATATATTATACATCTGTTTTATTTGTTACTGTGATAATCCTAAACTAATCCGTCATACAGCATCTCGTCTCTTGTAGGTGAATGTCATTTTGTTCACAGGTTCTTGTTCAATAAAGGTGTTTTTCAGTCTTGGGAATTTGGGGGATTTCCTTTAAAAATTCCTCCTCTTTCACTTTTTCTTGTAATCTCATTTTTCTCAAGTTTTTTTTGTCGGTTTTCCCTGAAATAAAGAATGCAGCGCGGGGCGTACGGAGCGGATGTTCTGCTGCCGTTGGGGTCTATATTCTGGGTTCTTTAGGTGTTTAGTGGCGACGCAGGACTGCCAAGTATGATGTTACAGCCTTTCCATGTTAATGTTCATTCAGGAAGGACTTTACTGCCTTTTGGGGCGGGGGGGGCGGCCAGCTGTGAAAACACTGTGAAAGACGCTTTAGTGCTCATTTCACGAATACTTTACGTTTACTTATTGAGGGGGGGAAAGAAATTAATGGACTATGCGCTGGGCTTTTCCTTATTGTTCTTCCATGAGACTTTCTCCATATGTGCCAGCGAGCGTCAGTCGAAAACTGTGAAACCGGATCCCGAATCTCCACATTTTTGGCCTTTTCCCCTCCACTCCTGTTCTGGGATCAGCGTTCGGCTCGAAGCTGCCATGTTGAATCACGCTGTAAACTTTTACCTCAGAGACGGAGGACAGCAGGACCTCAGGGACATCTCCAGGCTCATTATGGACATGATGTTACACCACCGGCATGTCAAATACTGCACTGCCATTGGCCGGCAGATGTGTGTTAATATGAGGTCGTCCTCCCCAAAAAAACACCTCATGGTGCGATTCAGAAAAGCAGAAAACCCATATTGTATAACCTATAGAGGAAGTGTGTTTGTGACGGAGGTGAAGTAGGAAGTCCGGTGCAGTAGTTTCAATAGCGGAGAAATAAGAATTAGGGAAAATGTCAGAGGAGGAAAGCCGGGTCAAACTTAAGAAGGACTTTCCCCCAGAAGACCATGATTTAACCCAAACAACAATCTGTTCCCAAAGTCTTCTGTTGTGATTCATAACATTATCTCTGTTTCAAACAAGGACCTGTCGGTTAGAGTCATCTCTACGGACACCTCAAACATAACCGCGTTACCAGCATCAACTGCAGGCTCTCAGAGAAACACAATATCTGTTACTTCAAAAGACCCAAAACCTCCTTAAAAAATGGGCCTGTCATGTCCCTAAAAACCTCACAGGGCGTTTGTACAACCAGCATTGTTTCGTCCGGCAGTGGCTCAGTCGGTAGGGGCTTGGACTGGGAGCCGTAGGGTCGCCGGTTCAAGTCCCCGACCAGACCTAAATATGGAGTGTGGACTGCTACTTGGAGAGGTCCCAGTTCACTTCCTGCCCTGCCGTGGTGCCCTTGAGCAAGGCACCGGACAACCCCCTTCCCCCTCACTCCCATTGCTCCCCCTTAAAACTTAACTTAGTAGTTTTAGGGGTTAGCTTAACATAGAGCTGTAGTTCTGTGGGGTTAACTTAACATAGAGCTGTAGTTCTGTGGGGTTAACTTAACATAGAGCAGTAGTTTTGTTGGGTTAACTTAACATAGAGCTGTAGTTCTGTGGGGTTAACTCAACATAGAGCTGTAGTTCTGTGGGGTTAACTTAACATAGAGCTGTAGTTCTGTGGGGTTAACTCAACATAGAGCTGTAGTTCTGTGGGGTTAACTTAACATAGAGCAGTAGTTATGTTGGGTTAACTTAACATAGAGCTGTAGTTCTGTGGGGTTAACTTAACATAGAGCTGTAGTTCTGTGGGGTTAACTTAACATAGAGCTGTAGTTCTGTGGGGTTAACTCAACATAGAGCTGTAGTTCTGTGGGGTTAACTTAACATAGAGCAGTAGTTATGTTGGGTTAACTTAACATAGAGCTGTAGTTCTGTGGGGTTAACTTAACATAGAGCTGTAGTTCTGTGGGGTTAACTTAACATAGAGCTGTAGTTCTGTGGGGTTAACTCAACATAGAGCTGTAGTTCTGTGGGGTTAACTCACTTTGTAAACCATGTGTTTGTAATCCTCACGGTGAGGAAACGCTCCCCGGGGGTCGTAGAAGAGGTTCAGAACAATTACTCAAGTGGACACCTCGAACATGGTCCAGGTCAGAGGTTTAACGTCACGCTGCAGGTTGGAAACAGGACTCATGTTACACTTTCCCTCAACCCATAACCCCTGGAGCCTCCTCACAAACGCACCTAAAGACCCCTGAAACCTCCCCAAACTACCCTGGAAACCCCTTAAGAAACCTGGAAACTCTCCAGGAACCTTGAATCCTCCTCAAAGATCCTAAAACTTCCTTTAAAGAACTGGAAATCCCTCAAAGAACAGCTCAAACTTCCTTTAAACCACACAGCGTGATTTGAATGAATCAGAATGCTCTAAAAGTCACACATTAACACAAACTAATCACAGACGCAGAAACTCAAGTGTTTTTTCAAGGTTAAATTATCATTATTTTCAATTTTCAGGGAGGCGTGTGGTGCAGTGGGTTGTGCGTAGGTGTTGGGATCAGGGGAGCACAGGTTCAACCCCCACTGCAGTCAGCATGTCGTTGTGTCCCTGAGACACTTCATCCCAAAGTGCTCCTGTGGGGATTGCCCTCAATGTTGAGTATGTGAGTCGCTTTTGATAAAAGCATCTAACAAGCAACAAGTGATGTAATGTAATCTGTTAGCTTTCACAAGAGCAATATAACACAATTAGACAGATGGGTTTATTGTGTGTTAAACTGCAGAGCAATACCCCATACAACCACACTTAAAAACATACAAAATGTACCTTAAAGACTTCCTGATAACATACGAAATGTACCTTAAAGACTTCCTGATAGCATACGAAATGTACCTTAAAGACTTCCTGATAACATACGAAATGTACGTTAAAGACTTCCTGATAACATACGAAATGTACCTTAAAGACTTCCTGATAACATACGAAATGTACCTTAAAGACTTCCTGATAACATACGAAATGTACCTTAAAGACTTCCTGATAACATACGAAATGTACCTTAAAGACTTCCTGATAACATACGAAATGTACCTTAAAGACTTCCTGATAACATACGAAATGTACCTTAAAGACTTCCTGATAACATACGAAATGTACCTTAAAGACTTCCTGATAACATACGAAATGTACCTTAAAGACTTCCTGATAACATACGAAATGTACCTTAAAGACTTCCTGATAACATACGAAATGTACCTTAAAGACTTCCTGATAACATACGAAATGTACCTTAAAGACTTCCTGATAACATACAAAATGTACCTTAAAGACTTCCTGATAACATACAAAATGTACCTTAAAGACTTCCTGATAACATACGAAATGTACCTTAAAGACTTCCTGATAACATACGAAATGTACGTTAAAGACTTCCTGATAACATACGAAATGTACCTTAAAGACTTCCTGACAACATACGAAATGTACCTTAAAGACTTCCTGACAACATACGAAATGTACCTTAAAGACTTCCTGATAACATACGAAATGTACCTTAAAGACTTCCTGATAACATACGAAATGTACCTTAAAGACTTCCTGATAACATACGAAATGTACCTTAAAGACTTCCTGATAACATACGAAATGTACCTTAAAGACTTCCTGATAACATACGAAATGTACCTTAAAGACTTCCTGATAACATACGAAATGTACCTTAAAGACTTCCTGATAACATACAAAATGTACCTTAAAGACTTCCTGATAACATACAAAATGTACCTTAAAGACTTCCTGATAACATACGAAATGTACCTTAAAGACTTCCTGATAACATACGAAATGTACCTTAAAGACTTAATGACAACGTACTGAAAACCTCTGGAAATGAAATTGAAAGTACCCTGGAACAAATTCAATGCAGGAATGTTACTTTTAACAGTGAGTACTTTATACCGTGGTTTTAGTTCTAAAAGTAAAATACTTTTTGCACTCCTTCATATTTTCTTGGAAGGCTTTGACTCTAAGATCAACTGGAGGTCAGAGTGAATCAGAAAACAGGGAGAAACAAAAGATCCATTAAAACGCTGCTCACACACACACACACACACACACACACACATACACACACACACACACACACACACACACACACACACACACACACACACACACACACACACACACACACACACACACACACACACACACACACACACACACACACACACACACACACACACACACACACACACACACACACACACACACACACACACACACACTTGGAGGAGCTGGTTTGTGGGCGAGAGCGGAAACAGGCCATCAGTTTAAGTGTGTGTAAGAGACCACATGTTGAGAGTCAGCGACGTGGGTGAGATCTGGCTGTTTCTCTTCTTCAGAGCTGTTAAAGCTCTCTTTCTGCTGCATGGTGTTTATTTAATGCTGCAGCTGGCGCAGGTAGAGGTTAGCATTTATTAGTTTGGCTTTACATTAACACTCTGAAGCTGGCAGATACATGTAGTGCAGAAGAAACTGTTATGTAGTTGAGAAGAAGTAGAAGTCATGGTGGTTAAATGTACCTCAAAATTGACATTTAAACTCAATCTCTGTCACAAACTTGAGTCTGTAGAATAACATATATCAAAAGATATCAGAACAACATGACTTTGAAGGGTAATTGGAAGTAACCCAGTATTGGAAACACAGACAAAGATGGACCTGAGCCACAAACACGAATAAAGACATTTACATATGACCCTAACCCTAGGGCTGTTGCTTAATTCGCCCGTTTCACAACATTAACCAGGTTAGAGTTCAGACTTTTAGTAAAGGTAATGTTGGGGTTGTAATCCAACCCAGTCTCACGGCATTTCGTGTTATAGTCACGAAATTAATTTAATCTATTGATTCGCGTTCACCAACACGATCGTGTCACAGAACGATTTTAAAAGCAATGTATTTCTATTGGTAGGATGTTTCGTGCTGCAGCTCGTCTTTTTGTCCGGTCGGGTCTTGGAAGAAGCTGTGGTTCATAAAAACATCTTCTTACTCAATATCTTCCTAAGCCTTTTATTTTAAATTGTATAATGTTGGAGTTTTGTTGCCGTCCGCGAGGAAAAGAAACGGCTCAGAGCCTCAGAATACTGACATCTGTATTTTCTTTAATCTCTTTTTCCTTCTAATTTGTTATTATTTACGTTGCTTTTAAAATCGTTCTGTGTGACACGAATCAATAGATTCATTTTGTGACTATAACACGAAATGCCGTGAGACTGTGTTGTGTAATCACTAATCACCACACTGGCTTCCTGTGTTACGCCGCTGCTCGAGTCCTCACTGACACTAAGGAAGTGGATCACTCCTGTTCTGAAGTCTTTACACTGGCTTCCTGTGTGTCAAAGAATAGATTTCTAAATACTGCTAAATGATGAACCATCCAGATCTCTCAGGTCTTCAGGGACTGGTCAGCTTTCTGTCCCCAGAGTCAGAACTAAACATGGAGAAGCAGCGTTCAGTTATTATGCTCCAAATATCTGGAACAAACTCCCAGAAACCTGCAGGTCCGCTGCAACTCTGACTACTTTTAAATCCAGGCTGAAGACTTTTCTTTTTGTCGCTGCTTTTAATTGAACTATTCATATCTTAGACTGCACTGTAACTTTTATCCATGTATTTCTTCTTTTAATGTTTATTTTATTATCTTTGCTTTTTAATTATTTTAAATGCCTTTTTCTTAATGTCTTTCATTTTTTGTAAAGCACTTTGAATTGCCTTGTGTTGAAAAGTGCTGTATAAATAAACTTGCCTTGCCTTATTTAGCCCCGCCCCTTTTATTTTATTTTGATTTAAAAAATCAAATGTTTTTAGAAAATATGTCCGAATTTTCTGATTTTGATGAAAATCCAAATTTCTAAGATTTTGTGAAAAAAGTAAATATTTTCAGAAAAGTCCTAATTTTTGATAAAAGTCAAAATGTTGAGATTTTGAGGAAAATTACAGAATTTGATATTTTGAGAAAAAAGTCAGAATATGGTGAAAATGTAAGAATTTTCAGATTCTGAGAAAAACTCAACTCAAGCTGTGAATTTAAGTCATTCTAATGTGGAAACAGGAGGCACATCATCAGGGAAGGTGGGAGCAGTTCAGGTGAGGAATAAGGTGAGTGGATACAGACAGAAGCTACTGAAGGGGAACTGGCAGTTTGTTGGGAGTGGGTGAGATGGGACTGTTTAACATTCAAATGCTTCTCCTCTCTGACGCCTGACAGCACCTTGTTATTGCAAAAATAAAAAGTGCAACCAATTAGAGCTGCAGCACAAAGTCCTGATGCTAAGCCGAGTCTATCCTCGCTCCACAGAGAGGATCAGCCCACATGAGCTGAGGATCTCCCCGACATTAATACCTCGCCGAACATCTCGCCGTTAAACCCCCCCCTCCTCCCGCAGCGTCCTTCACTTCCTGTCCTCCGGGAGAAGAGAGCGGCCAGAAATCTAGACTGTGAGAGTAAGTGAGGAGGATGGATGTGTCGACAGGAAGCCATCTGGAAACCATTACACAGCTCTTCTTCTCTGGCTGAGAGAGGTGCGGCAGGACAAGCTGCATCCACAGGGTTTCTTCTTCTGCTGTTTCAGATATTTAATCACCAAACACTCGCGAACACAGAGCGGGGGGGAACACTCGCTCTGACGGACACGTTGTACTGTGAAATACGGCGTGTTTTAATACAGTAGGCCTCAGATAAATAACTCGGTGGGGTCAATTCAGAAATACATTCAGCTGCACAAATAACACAGAGGAAGCAATAGATTTTAAAGCAGACCTTAAACCAGGGGGGTCAAACTCAATTTCATCGCGGGCCACATTCACATAAAGGTTGCACTCAGGGCCGGTTGTAACTATATAAATATAAATATATATATATATATATATATATATATATATATAATAATGTATTATATTACATTATTGCCTCTGAATTGGATTATTATCGGATAGGATAATAACTTAGTAATTAACTACGTCTGAAAGCAGAAATCCAGGGCAAATAATTGCAAGTCTCTTCAGTGCGCATGTCACAAAACGAGATGCATTGTGGGACATGTAGTTTATGGGCAACCTGCTTCTGTAGTGGCATGTAACCGTATAATAAACGTTTTATATTCTTTGCTAGCTCTTACGGGGCCGCATGAAATGAAGTCGCGGGCCGGATTTGGCCCCCGGGCCTTGAGTTTGAGACCCCTGCCTTAAACCGTGGTGCCAGCTCACAGCGACTCTATCTACTGCAATATCTGCAGGTATTTAAATGAGTCAACGTGCAAACCTGTCCCCTTCCTGTGCACACGTGCTTCTTTGCACAAACTAGTGCTTCGTGACTCTCGTTGACAGACGGGTTATTACACCAACACAGTTTCTCTCTGTGCGTTTGAATGTCTCTGAAACACAAACAGCTCTCAGCATCTCTGCAGGATTACAATCAGTTACAACGAGCTACCTGGTGAACGCTTTATGTTAGGAACGTTAACTTTAGCGACAGGATTTTTAGCAACAGGATTTTTCAAAGATGTTTTTCGTTGCATGGCCTCAGATCTACTTCATATAGTAAACAAGTCTCTTCACTCAGGTGTTTCTCCACAGGCCCTGAAAACTGCAGTCATTAAACTGCTCTTAAAAAAGAATAATCTAGATGCTTCAGTAATGAACAATTACAGGCCCATATCAAACCTCCCATTTCTAGGTAAAATCATCGAAAAAGTTGTTTTTCAACAGTTGAGTAATTTTGTGCATTTAAATAACTGTTTGGATGTGTTCCAGTCAGGCTTTCGTCCAAACCACAGCACTGAGACTGCTCTTGTAAAGGTCTTTAATGACATCCACTTAAACACAGACAGTGGCAGAACCTCAGTGTTAGTATTATTAGATCTCAGTGCTGCGTTTGACACTGTTGACCACAGCATATTACTAGACCGACTGGAAAACTGGGTGGGACTTTCGGAAACAGTTCTAAATTGGTTTGAATCCTACTTAAAGGACAGAAACAACTTTGTTTCTATAGGTAACACATCTGAGTTGACAAATATGACATGTGGGGTACCTCAAGGCTCCATCTTGGGGCCTCTTCTCTTTAACGTCTACATGCTACCACTGGCTCAGATAATGAAGAACAACAAAATAAGTTACCATAGCTATGCGGATGACACACACATTTACGTAACAATTTCACCAGGAGACTATGCTCCAATTCAAACACTGAGTAAGTGCATTGAACAAATCAATGACTGGATGTGTCAGAACTTTCTCCAATTAAACAAAGATAAAACTGAGGTAATGGTTTTTGGAGCCAAGGCAGAACGTTTAAAAGTTAGCGCTGAGCTTCAGTCTGCAATGTTCAAAACAACAGATAAAGCCAGAAATCTAGGTGTAGTCATGGACTCTGACCTGAGTTTCAACAGTCATATTAAAACAGTTACTAAATCAGCCTACTATCACCTAAAGAATATATCTAGCATTAAAAGACTAATGTCACAGCAGGATTTGGAAAAACTTGTCCATGCTTTTATCTTCAGTAGACTGGACTACTGCAATGGTGTCTTCACAGGTCTCACTAAAACATCTATTAGAAAGCTGCAGCTGATTCAGAACGCTGCTGCTCGAGTCCTCACTAACACTAAGAAAGTGGATCACTCCTGTTCTGAAGTCTTTACACTGGCTTCCTGTGTGTCAAAGAATAGATTTCAAAATACTGCTGCTGGTTTATAAAGCACTGAATGGTTAAGGCCCAAAATACATTTCTGACCTCCTGCTAAATGATGAACCATCCAGATCTCTCAGGTCTTCAGGGACTGGTCAGCTTTCTGTCCCCAGAGTCAGAACTAAACATGGAGAAGCAGCGTTCAGTTATTATGCTCCAAATATCTGGAACAAACTCCCAGAAACCTGCAGGTCCGCTGCAACTCTGACTACTTTTAAATCCAGGCTGAAGACTTTTCTTTTTGTCGCTGCTTTTAATTGAACTATTTACATCTTAGACTGCACTGTAACTTTTATCACTGTAACTTTTATCACTGTAACTTTTTTGTATTTTTTCTTTTAATGTTTATTTTATTAGCTTTTCTTTTTAATGACTGATTTTAAATGCCATTTTCTTAATGTCTTTCATTTTTGTAAAGCACTTTGAATTGCCTTGTGTTGAAAAGTGCTATATAAATAAACTTGCCTTGCCTTAGCGTACCTGTAGTTAACTTCATTACAAACCTAAAGCAAAGATTACTTTTGGTTTTAAACGGGACAAAAACAACGGTCTCTTTTCTCCCAAATAATATGTTTCTATCCAAATGAACATCCTGTCTTTGCGCTATTGCACTTTATACTAAAACACTTAACCTACTCCTTTACTCACGTGACCACTCCAGCTGCTACGGGCTCGACCTTTGTTTGTGTTTGGTCGTTAAATGAATAGATGATATTATCCTCTCTGTTTGCAGACAAACATTAGAGCACACCTTCACCGTGGTGCCGCTCACAGCGACTCTATCTACTGACGCGCAGTGACAGACTGGGGTCTTCCATCAGTTTCTCTCTGTGCGTTTGAAAGGCTCTGCAACGCAAACAGCTGGAGCTCATGACTTCACTACAACCGAAAGAGCCCTTTTGGGTTTAAAGGGGAAAACAACACACATTGATACGGGTCCTCAACTCAAATGATTCTGTGGGCCTGCAGACTTTACACATGTTGGGCTTTCCATAGAAGAAGACTGGTTGGTTATTTTGGAGAGAGGTTCACCAGAATGCATCCTTCCCGCCGTGGAGTGCACGGTCCCCAACGTCTCCCAGCTCGTCCTCTCTCCCCGTCTCCCAGCTCGTCCTCTCTCCCCGTCTCCCAGCTCGTCCTCTCTCCCCGTTTCCCAGCTCGTCCTCTCTCCCCGTCTCCCAGCTCGTCCTCCCTCCCCGTCTCCCAGCTCGTCCTCTCTCCCCGTCTCCCAGCTCGTCCTCTCTCCCCGTCTCCCAGC
>JAPTMU010000357.1:169059-193955 GCA_028583405.1 Pogonophryne albipinna | reverse complement strand
TGCATTATTAATATCATTAGGCTCCAGTAGGATTTGCTGTTTTATGCGGCATTGACAAAGCAGGTGACTTTCCAAAAAAGAGGTTTTATTATACAACTAATTGGTGAAGAACAAAGTCATGAAACAACTTTTCACATCTGCAAACCACAGCCTCAAGCATGAGAGCTGCTCCGAACACTAACCAAAGAGAAAAAACACCACCAGGCAGAGCTGGGAAGTAGTGAAGTACAAATACTTTGTTACTGTACTTAAGTACATGTTTCTGGTATCAGTACTTTACTCCACTACTTATTTTTCTGACGACTTTTTACTTTGACTTCTTCCATGTTGAACACAAATACCTGTACTTTCTACTTCTTACACTTTGAACACAAATACCTGTACTTTCTACTTCTTACACTTTGAACACAAATACCTGTACTTTCTACTTCTTACACTTTGAACACAAATACCTGTACTTTCTACTTCTTACACTTTGAACACAAATACCTGTACTTTCTACTTCTCACATGTTGAACACAAATACCTGTACTTTCTACTTCTTACATGTTGAACACAAATACCTGTACTTTCTACTTCTTACATGTTGAACACAAATACCTGTACTTTCGACTTCTTACACTTTGAACACAAATACCTGTACTTTCTACTTCTTACACTTTGAACACAAATACCTGTACTTTCTACTTCTTACACTTTGAACACAAATACCTGTACTTTCTACTTCTTACACTTTGAACACAAATACCTGTACTTTCTACTTCTTACACTTTGAACACAAATACCTGTACTTTCTACTTCTTACATGTTGAACACAAATACCTGTACTTTCTACTTCTTACACTTTGAACACAAATACCTGTACTTTCTACTTCTTACACTTTGAACACAAATACCTGTATTTTCTACTTCTTACATTTTGAACACAAATACCTGTACTTTCTACTTCTTACATGTTGAACCCAAATACCTGTACTTTCTACTTCTTACACTTTGAACACAAATACCTGTACTTTCTACTTCTTACATTTTGAACACAAATACCTGTACTTTCTACTTCTTACATTTTGAACACAAATACCTGTACTTTCTACTTCTTACATGTTGAACACAAATACCTGTACTTTCTACTTCCTACATGTTGAACCCAAATACCTGTACTTTCTACTTCTTACATGTTGAACCCAAATACCTGTACTTTCTACTTCTTACATGTTGAACACAAATACCTGTACTTTCTACTTCTTACATGTTGAACCCAAATACCTGTACTTTCTACTTCTTACACTTTGAACACAAATACCTGTACTTTCTACTTCTTACATTTTGAACACAAATACCTGTACTTTCTACTTCTTACATGTTGAACACAAATACCTGTACTTTCTACTTCTTACATGTTGAACCCAAATACCTGAACTTTCTACCTCTTACACTTTGAACACAAATACCTGTACTTTCTACTTCTTACATGTTGAACACAAATACCTGTACTTTCTACTTCTTACATGTTGAACACAAATACCTGTACTTTCTACTTCTTACATGTTGAACCCAAATACCTGAACTTTCTACTTCTTACACTTTGAACACAAATACCTGTACTTTCTACTTCTTACATGTTGAACACAAATACCTGTACTTTCTACTTCTTACATGTTGAACCCAAATACCTGTACTTTCTACTTCTTACATGTTGAACACAAATACCTGTACTTTCTACTTCTCACATGTTGAACACAAATACCTGTACTTTCTACTTCTTACATGTTGAACCCAAATACCTGTACTTTCTACTTCTTACATGCTGAACACAAATACCTGTACTTTCTACTTCTTACATGTTGAACCCAAATACCTGTACTTTCTACTTCTTACATTTTGAACACAAATACCTGTACTTTCTACTTCTTACATGTTGAACCCAAATACCTGTACTTTCTACTTATTACATGTTGAACCCAAATACGTGTACTTTCTACTTCTTACATGTTGAACCCAAATACCTGTACTTTCTACTTCTTACATGTTGAACACAAATACCTGTACTTTCTACTTCTTACATGTTGAACCCAAATACGTGTACTTTCTACTTCTTACATTTTGAACACAAATACCTGTACTTTCTACTTCTTACATTTTGAACCCAAATACCTGTACTTTCTACTTCTTACATGTTGAACCCAAATACCTGTACTTTCTACTTCTTACATGCTGAACACAAATACCTGTACTTTCTACTTCTTACATGTTGAACCCAAATACCTGTACTTTCTACTTCTTACATGTTGAACTCAAATACCTGTACTTTCTACTTCTTACATGTTGAACCCAAATACCTGTACTTTCTACTTCTTACATGTTGAACCCAAATACCTGTGCTTTCTACTTCTTACATGTTGAACCCAAATACCTGTACTTTCTACTTCTTACATGCTGAACACAAATACCTGTACTTTCTACTTCTTACATGTTGAACTCAAATACCTGTACTTTCTACTTCTTACATGTTGAACCCAAATACCTGTACTTTCTACTTCTTACATGTTGAACCCAAATACCTGTACTTTCTACTTCTTACATGTTGAACCCCAATACCTGTACTTTCTACTTCTTACATTTTGAACACAAATACCTGTACTTTCTACTTCTTACATGTTGAACCCAAATACCTGTACTTTCTACTTCTTACATGTTGAACTCAAATACCTGTACTTTCTACTTCTTACATGTTGAACCCAAATACCTGTACTTTCTACTTCTCACATGTTGAACACAAATACCTGTACTTTCTACTTCTTACATGTTGAACCCAAATACCTGTACTTTCTACTTCTCACATGTTGAACACAAATACCTGTACTTTCTACTTCTTACATGTTGAACTCAAATACCTGTACTTTCTACTTCTTACATGTTGAACCCAAATACCTGAACTTTCTACTTCTTACACTTTGAACACAAATACCTGTACTTTCTACTTCTTACATGTTGAACACAAATACCTGTACTTTCTACTTCTTACATGTTGAACACAAATACCTGTACTTTCTACTTCTTACATGTTGAACACAAATACCTGTACTTTCTACTTCTTACATGTTGAACACAAATACCTGTACTTTCTACTTCTTACATGTTGAACCCAAATACCTGAACTTTCTACTTCTTACACTTTGAACACAAATACCTGTACTTTCTACTTCTTACATGTTGAACACAAATACCTGTACTTTCTACTTCTTACATGTTGAACCCAAATACCTGTACTTTCTACTTCTTACATGTTGAACCCAAATACCTGAACTTTCTACTTCTTACACTTTGAACACAAATACCTGTACTTTCTACTTCTTACATGTTGAACACAAATACCTGTACTTTCTACTTCTTACATGTTGAACCCAAATACCTGTACTTTCTACTTCTTACATGTTGAACACAAATACCTGTACTTTCTACTTCTTACATGTTGAACCCAAATACCTGTACTTTCTACTTCTTACATTTTGAACACAAATACCTGTACTTTCTACTTCTTACATTTTGAACCCAAATACCTGTACTTTCTACTTCTTACATGTTGAACACAAATACCTGTACTTTCTACTTCTTACATGTTGAACCCAAATACCTGTACTTTCTACTTCTTACATGTTGAACTCAAATACCTGTACTTTCTACTTCTTACATGTTGAACCCAAATACCTGTACTTTCTACTTCTTACATGTTGAACCCCAATACCTGTACTTTCTACTTCTTACATTTTGAACACAAATACCTGTACTTTCTACTTCTTACATGTTGAACCCAAATACCTGTACTTTCTACTTCTTACATGTTGAACACAAATACCTGTACTTTCTACTTCTTACATGTTGAACACAAATACCTGTACTTTCTACTTCTTACATGTTGAACCCAAATACCTGAACTTTCTACTTCTTACACTTTGAACACAAATACCTGTACTTTCTACTTCTTACATGTTGAACACAAATACCTGTACTTTCTACTTCTTACATGTTGAACCCAAATACCTGTACTTTCTACTTCTTACATGTTGAACCCAAATACCTGAACTTTCTACTTCTTACATTTTGAACACAAATACCTGTACTTTCTACTTCTTACATTTTGAACCCAAATACCTGTACTTTCTACTTCTTACATGTTGAACACAAATACCTGTACTTTCTACTTCTTACATGTTGAACCCAAATACCTGTACTTTCTACTTCTTACATGTTGAACTCAAATACCTGTACTTTCTACTTCTTACATGTTGAACCCAAATACCTGTACTTTCTACTTCTTACATGTTGAACCCCAATACCTGTACTTTCTACTTCTTACATTTTGAACACAAATACCTGTACTTTCTACTTCTTACATGTTGAACCCAAATACCTGAACTTTCTACTTCTTACATGTTGAACTCAAATACCTGTACTTTCTACTTCTTACATGTTGAACCCAAATACCTGTACTTTCTACTTCTCACATGTTGAACACAAATACCTGTACTTTCTACTTCTTACATGTTGAACCCAAATACCTGTACTTTCTACTTCTCTCATTTTCCAAACAGCTGGTTCCTTTAGTCTGAATGTGTGTTTGGTGGCGTGATCATTATTCTTTAGAGTCATTGCGTGCCTATTGATTTGAACACGATCCGTGTATCCATCATTTCCTGGTCTTCTCTAAAGAAGAGGGACCAATGGAAACGTTGTCATGTTGCCGTTGTTCAGCATGGAAACATTCATTAGCTAACAATGACATTATTGTTCTATTAATATAAAGGGAGGTCAGGTACTCTTTAAAACAGCTGCTAGGTATGGGTACTTTTTACTGAAGTACACTTCAAAGCCTCTTTACTTTTACTTGAGTAAAGAAGTTTAGTCAGTACTTCTACTTCTACTAAACACGAGTATCTGAACTTCTACTTGAGTAAAGGATGTGTGTACTTTGCCCTCTCTGCACCACACCACTAACCAAAGATAAACCACCACCATGACAGCTCCTACCTGCAGGCCCTCGATGGCGAGCCGCAGCATGCTGGGCGTCAGCTTGGACGCCTGCTTGAAGGTGAAGTTGCTCCAGTCGATGATGAGGATGAAGCCGTTCACCTGCAGCTCCGGGTCCTCGATCATCGACTCCAGCGACAGAAGGATGGCTCTCAGGATGTCCACAAAGGTGTACCTGAGGGAGGAGAGCAGCAGGGCTCGCTTATAAGGACAATATGAAGTCGCTCTGAAGCACTGAGAAGTCACTTTCTGCACCTTGTCTTGAAAAGGGGGGGTAACAGGAGGGCTCAGATCGTAAAATATACACTTTTTTTTTTAATGGTCTTCAACATGCAATCGTAGGAAATGTAATATGTGTATGAGGTAATGATGTCTAGAAAAAAATGCTCCAGCTGGCAGGCTGGCAGCTACACTGTATATACTGCATCATTAACAGAGTGAGAATAAAACTTGAATTTGTTAAACTTACTGATCATGGATTTCTATGTCATTTAAGAATCAGGCATTTTTTTAGACTGTCACGATCTGTCTGTGTTTTGTCTTGTCTTTTTCTGTCTTTGGTTTCCTGTTTTGTTTTGAAAAGTGTTCACCTCCTGTTTTGCCTGTTGCCTTCTGTCTGTTTTCCCTCCCTGATTGCCCGATTGTGTTCGCCTGGTGCCCCTGTGTTTTCTCCTCCCTCCTCATCTGTGTCTTGTTTGTTTGATTAGTCTTGTGTGTATTTAAGTTCTGGTTTTTCTGTCTGTCTTTGTCGGTTCGTCTTGTGTCATGACCTGGTCTGCGGTGAGTGTTCTGTTCAGTCTGCGTTTATAGTTTAGCCTTGAAATAAAGGACTTATTTTTGACACTTTAATCTGCATTTGGGTCCTGCTTCCTGCACACACCGTAACATAGACAATGCAACATTGTTCTACATTGACAATGCATTGTCTGCTGTCCTACCGTTCAAACAAACTTCTCTCAAAGCGTTCTCATTATTTTATTGACATGTCTTGGTGCAAGCTATTTAGAAAAACATTTTTACCTAACTACAACTTTTTAAAAGTGGTTGCTTTCCGGCGCCCCCAGTGTAAATGACACCCATATTATTGCATAATGGTTTGGTTGTACTGCGTGGAGTCAGTAATAGTCAACCTACCTTAGCATCAGTTTGTCTGCTCCCCACAGATGGAACAAAACCCGAGGTCTTCACCAACGAGTTCTTTTAAGTCGAGACTTTTTTCATCTGCTTACCCAGAGCCTTTTAACTTGTAACTTGTAAACATGTATTGTTTACCTGTGGTGTTTATTTTTATTATTTTTGCTTTGTAATGTCTGTTGTAACTTTGTTAATGTATTTATTCCTAAAAAGTCTTTTAATTAGTTTTGTAAAGCACTTTGAATTGTCGCGTGCTGAAAAGTGCTATATAAATAAACGTGCCTTGCCTTGTGCACCTACCGTATTTACAATGTTGTTTTTAAACTATTCTGCATCTCTTGTATGCATGTTTGTATGAATCTGTTATTCCATGATGTTTATTTATTGTGTTCCTTTCTGTTATCTTCTTAGTGTTAATGATGATGTAAAGCACTTTGAATTGCCTCTGTGTCGGAAAATGTGCTTTATAAATACACGAACCTTACCTTATCAATATGTATGTATTTCTTCCCCACAGCCCGAGTTAATAGGATTAAAGGGTTGGGACGGAAAACAATAATTTACACTGATCAAAGCTTTATGAATAAGTCATATTATTGCTAATGCTGAAATGAAATGTATGCTGTATACCCAAGGCAAGTTTATTTATAAAGCACCTTTCAACACAAGGCAATTCAAGGTGCTTTACAAAAATGAAAGACATTCTAACAAAGGCATTTAAAAACAGTCACCCTAAAGTATCTATACATGCTGGTCTGAGACTCTTTCAGCTTCTTTCCAGTTGACATATTAAGACAATAGTGTTTGCAGTAAGATGAAATCGTCCTTCTTGTTTTATCATAAAAAAGCCCCTGTGCACAAAACAATATCCATAAAACTAATGCATTTCATACGTTTATTTGACATGGTGTTGTACTTTCCATATGCAGCATTTATGGTAAGGTCTGTCAAGCCTGGAAGGAGGATGTCTCCTTGTTGCCCCCCTTTTCTCCCCTATACAGTCAATGTTGGTAGTTTGTCATCATCTGAATGAACGGTGGTGTCAAAAGTTGTTTTATTATGGGGTTATAATCGACTTGTATTTTCCCATTTTGGTTTGCAGAGCGCTGACCTTTATCCAACACCTCTGGGATGAACAGGAACGACATGTGACCCAACATGATGCTCTTGCTACTGAATATAAAGACTGAAGTCCAGGTGGTTACAGCAGCAGATACCTTTTAGTTGATACATTTAGTTGTGCCTTTAAACATGTCCCGTTATCTTTCCACAACTGAATACATCTCATTTAATGTTCCCATGTTGCTGTGTGTTTTGTGTGTGGGTGTGCACTGTCTTTCTGGAACTTATTAAAGAAGACGAATGGGTTTGTTTGTTGGTGTTTTGTGATAAATGTTGTGGTGCTGAACGGACAGCTCCATTAACCATCCTGCACTTCTTTGTATTGGATTTTATAATAATAATAATAATAATAGATTTAATTTGTTAGCGCTTTTACAGGTGCTCAAAGACGCTTTACAGATATAGTAAAGAGAAAAGAAAAGGAAGGAACAACAAATAAATATATAGTTAAAGTTAAAGTCAAATAATACAAAAACAATCACACATTAAAAGCCAGATTGAAGAGGTGAGTTTTTGTGAGTGTTTTGAAGGTGGTGAGGTCAGTGCAGTCTCTGATGGGTTGGGGGAGTGAGTTCCAGAGGGAGGGGGCAGCGACGGAGAAGGCTCTGTCCCCCCAGGTCCGGTGATTGGTGCGGGTGGGGATGGATAGGAGGTTGGCTTCTGATGAGCGGAGGCAGCGGGAAGGGGCGTGGTGGTGCAGCAGGTCTGTGAGGTAGGGTGGGGGGGGGGTGTGGTGGTGCAGCAGGTCTGTGAGGTAGGGGGGGGCCTGATTGTTGAGGGCTTTGTGAGTAATCAGGAGGACTTTGAAGTTGATTCTTTGACGGACGGGGAGCCAGTGGAGGTTCTGGAGGACGGGAGTGATGTGGTCTCGGGAGCGGGTGTGGGTGAGGAGGCGGGCAGCAGAGTTCTGGATATGTTGGAGTTTATTGATTAGGTTGGATGGTATGCCGTAGAGGATGCTATTGCAGTAGTCGAGTCGTGAAGTGATGAATGCATGAATCAGGGTTTCAGCAGCAGAGGAGGAGAGTGATGGGCGGAGACGGGCAATGTTTTTGAGGTGGAAAAAGGCGGTCCTGGTGATGTGATTTATGTGGTGGTTGAATTTGAGCTGACTGTCGAAGATGACTCCGAGGTTGCGGATGTGAGGGGGGGGAGATAGAGTGGGCTGTCAATGGTGAAGTTGAAATTCTGGATGTCTTTGATACGGGATGGGGGGCCGATGATGATGATGTCTGATTTGGCACTGTTCAGTTGGAGATAGTTTGTTTGCATCCATGCTTTTATTTCTGAGAGACAGTTGGTGAGAGTGGAGTGTGTTGTGGGGGTGATGGTGATGATTAAACACTGCCCCCCCCTCCCCTCTGTGTTCCTCTTTATATCTCAGATCAGATAACCTGCACTCAGTCTCTTTATCAATAGTGGAAGAAGTATTCAGATCCTGAGTAAAAGTACCATTATATTAATGTCAAAATACATTTGTTACTAAAAGTCCTGCCATTCAAAGTATAATAAGTAAAAGTACTGCCTCCATATGTGCATAATTATATTATTATATTCATTTTGGTGTAACATTTTTGCACAAATGATTCACCATTTTCTAAACTTTTCATTTAATTATTTTACCTTTCTTTGTGTACCTTAAACAGTGGTTACATCTTTATACAGTATATATAGTTATTCATGTTTCCTTAATGCTAAAAATGAATCTGAAAAGTAACTAGAGCTTTAAAGCATCTGCAGTGGAGGATTAAGGTACATGGAAATACTCGTGGAAAGTACAATTACCTTCAGTAACTAGAGTAAACGTACCAATACATAATGTCAAAATACTTAATTTTGAAGTTAAAGTCCTGCATTCAAATTCCTACTTAATTAAGTATCAGCAACATGTAAGGTATAGAAAGTAAAAGCACTAACTCTGCAAAATAAATGCCTCCATGTATAATTATATTATTATATGTATTTTGTTATCACTTTTTACATTACATTGCATTTAGCTGACGCTTTTATCCAAAGCGACTTTCGTAGACTTTCCTAACTTTTCATGATATATTTGATAATTGTACCTTTTTTTCTTTACCTTAAGCAGTGGTTCAATCTTTATATCTTAAGTTAATCACGTTTCCTTCATGCTAAATATGAATACGAAAAGTGCTTTAAAGTATCTGCAGTGGAGGTATAAAGTAGCATTGCATTTAAATACTCATGGAAAGTACAATTATATAAGAATGTTAAACACCTGCACTTTTGAAAGAACATCCATAACATTCATCTGTTTGTCATTTATATCAATATTCCAATTATTTGTATCGAGACTATTCTGCACAATTATATTATATTTGATTTTATTTACTTGCACTATTTTATCTGTGTTATTGTGTTGCACTGTTGGAGGAGCCTGAGACCTAAGATGGTCATTGTCCACTACACTGTAGCTATGTACACATGACAATAAAAGCCTTGCATCTTGAAAAAATATGTTAACGTTTAACGATCGTTTTAAAAGTAAAAAATACTAAACATGTCGAGAATCTTGAATCTTGAAAGTACCGCAAGAAATATCTGACAAATGTACTTTCTTACCTGCTCTGGTCCCAGTTGGCAGCGAACAGAACCAGAATCTTCCTCCCGTACCGGTCCAGGTTGGACAGCACCCCGGGGAACCCGTCCTTCAGGGCCTGCTTGATGCCCGGATCTGTCGCCTTCAGGTTCTTGAACATGTCCAGGTTCTGCTGCCGGTACTCGAAGTACTGAGCCAGCAGCCGAAACGCCTCGAAGTGGTTGAATTTCCTGGCGCGGAGGAACCTGAGGATGAACGCGTCGTCCGTCCGGAGGAACCCGATGTCCGGCCGGGTGATGATCATGTCCCGGACCTCCTGGATGTCCTGGTGGAGGGTCTCCGGGTTCTCCTTCAGCTCCACCTTCGCCTTCTCCAGGGTCTCCACGGAGAGGCCAGCCTGTAAGTGAGTCATCTTTGTGGCAACAGCTGGGTGAAACACCAGAATAAAAAAGCAGCAACAGTGTCCTTCTTCTTCTCCTTCTCCTTCTCCTTCTTCTTCTTTCTGGCTTCAGATGGAGGCCTGCTGCTCTGTAATCCACCCTGAACTCATATGATGCATTCTCACTTTTACGCACAGGGATTTTTTGTATTCCACCTTTTCCAAAGATCTGTGTTGTTTTGATCCAGCATGCATATCATGACTCTTGCAGCTTCAGGCGGAGCATCCAACCTGCTGATCGGGGCGGCCTGATCTCACACCGCCCTCCTCCTCCATCACTCTCTCTATGTTTCTCTGTGGCAAAATGACGGCGACAGCATCACCGTCTCCACCGGCGTCGCTCGCGGCGGTCAGGAAATGCGGCACCAGCCTGTTAAAACACCTGCTAAATCTCCACCATGCAGTCTGAGATCACCGACACCACCATGCCTCCGCCTTCATCTCCGTCCGCCGACTGATGCTGCTGCTGCTGCTGCTCCGAAACCGTCCAAAAATGGTCTGCTTCTCTCCGCGTCTCCCCAGCAACATGCACAATGTATAGGTGTGATTTCAGATTAAAAACCACCGGGATTTTTTATTTTTTGCATCCAGCAGCACAGGTGTCCCGCGAGGTTTAGCCACCGGTTTCAGGGTGTTTTTGAAAAAAAAGAAGAGAGAGGTGGGGTGGAGTCAAATGGGTGGAGGAGGGAGGGAGGGGGGGGATTACCGTCTCCAGTCCACCGTCTGCTCGCAGGGAAAGTGACTGACAACAAGGGAGGGGGGGAAGGGAGGGAGGGAGGAAGAGGAGGAGGAGGGGGAGGAGGGGGTGGAGTGTAAAGAGATGAAAAGGCAACAGATACGAAGGAAGGGTTGCAGGAAGAGAGGGTGAGGTGCTGGATAGATGGAGCTAAAAAAAGAAAGTGGAGGAAGGATGCTGAAAAGAGGATAGACAGATGTGAAGAAGAGGAGGGGGTTTAAGATGAAGGGTGGAGGGATGAAGATGGGGGAGGAATGGATGCCTGAGGCTAAATAAGGGGCCTCCATTTCACCCTTTTCCCTTAAAGGGACCATATGTTCGCAGGTTTTTAAGCTTTTAAATCATGCACACATCTTTGCATGACCTTTTTAAACGGCATGCATTGGTGGGTTGTGTGAAAATGGGCCCCCGGGCATCAACATGCGAAAAGGCCCCTCGTCACCTCTACTTCATAACGGCAATACACTGTTTTGTTTTGTTGTTGTCGTGAGTCTCTTTATGGTTTTGTTTGTTTCTCTTTCTGTCTCTTTGTGGTCATTATGAGTCTCTTCCTTGTTGGTACGCATCTCTCCCAAAGTGGCATTTGTAGGTGAACTTCAGACACTTTATGGCCCTGTTCATGCTCTCTTGAGGCTTCTTGAGTTGTTCTTTTATTGTTGGATTCAGGTGTTCGTCTAGTCTGACATGTCATCATTAAGTAAAGGGAATATGGACATAATGAAGACATGCTTTATAAAGCTGGGAACATATATGATCTGTAATTGACTGTAGAAACATCACAACAGAGTTGAAGGTCAAAAGACATTTAGATTAAAACATATTTTAGATGTGTGGGATTTAAGAAGCACTATAATGCTCATTTTCATATTAGCATGTAGTGTCTCTACTTTAAAGAGTCCTCTCCTGCTGATGTTCAGGTGTATATCAGTATGTAGTGTCTCTACTTTAAAGAGTCCTCTCCTGCTGATGTTCAGGTGTATATCAGTATGTAGTGTCTCTACTTTAAAGAGTCCTCTCCTGCTGATGTTCAGGTGTATATCAGTATGTAGTGTCTCTACTTTAAAGAGTTCTCTCCTGCTGATGTTCAGGTGTATATCAGTATGTAGTGTCTCTACTTTAAAGAGTCCTCTCCTGCTGATGTTCAGGTGTATATCAGTATGTAGTGTCTCTACTTTAAAGAGTCCTCTCCTGCTGATGTTCAGGTGTATATCAGTATGTAGTGTCTCTACTTTAAAGAGTCCTCTCCTGATGATGTTCAGGTGTATATCAGTATGTAGTGTCTCTACTTTAAAGAGTCCTCTCCTGCTGATGTTCAGGTGTATATCAGTATGTAGTGTCTCTACTTTAAAAAGTCCTCTCCTGCTGATGTTCAGGTGTATATCAGTATGTAGTGTCTCTACTTTAAAGAGTCCTCTCCTGCTGATGTTCAGGTGTATATCAGTATGTAGTGTCTCTACTTTAAAGAGTCCTCTCCTGCTGATGTTCAGGTGTATATCAGTATGTAGTGTCTCTACTTTAAAGAGTCCTCTCCTGCTGATGTTCAGGTGTATATCAGTATGTAGTGTCTCTACTTTAAAGAGTCCTCTCCTGCTGATGTTCAGGTGTATATCAGTATGTAGTGTCTCTACTGGGACATGTCTCCATGCTTTAATGTTCAAAAAGCTCTTTTTTGTTCTCATACTGCCTGTGCTGCAGCACCTCTTTTCACCCTCTGTCTGAAACCAGAGCCTAGTCTTCTCTGATTGGTTAGATGGCCGGCTCTGCTGTGATTGGTCAACCGCTTGGAGATGTCCCGCCCCTTAGCCTATATCACGTACAATGTGTTGGAGCGCTAGCCAATATGGAGCATACGGGTGCTCCTCAATGTCGAGGGCGCTTCCTTGGTAGGACATGTCTTCCGAGTCACTTCCTTCAGAAGCGAGGCAAGAATCCTTCCTAGCCTCGGAAAACGAAGAATAGGTGTGCAGGTGTGCGTCCTATGAGAGGCCCCGCCTAAATGGAGCGCGATTTCCACCAAAGATTTGGAAATTGGTCCGTGCGCAAAGCATTGTGGGGATTTTAAGACCGCGGAGGATAAACATTTGCAGCCTCGAAATTTCTCGCGACGAAGGACGCCGGGCTCGGTAGAATTCCAAGGAGCCTGGGCATTGGAACAGTCCTTCGGCGGCACTCGATGACGTAGCATCCTTGAAATAGTGGCTCTGGAGCATGCTTCCTTGACATTGAGAAACACCCCAAGTGTTACATAGTGATGTCACTACTTTTACAGAAGTAAACAAAGCAGTCCAATGGAGGTCAACAGACCATTTACATTCAAACCTATAGAACACAGTGAAGCATAGTAGGGCCTCTTTACTTGTGCTTAGTTTTCCTTATTAGTCATGTCTCTTTTGTTCTTTAACAGATATTACATGTTTACCTTTAACTGCCTCATTAACCTGAATGTGTGCAGACAAGATTTGGCTTTTTGTATTTCATCTTTTTAGCACATGCTCTTAGGGTCAATGTCCAATGGTCAAGTCTATGTTTTCGCTTGGTGTAAAGTCTTCCTCTGGGTGGAGACGGGGGGACAAAGTAACAAAAGAGATGTGAAAGAGGAGGTGGAGAGTATATCTGCAGAGACGGACCCTCACGCTGAATTAACTGAGTGAGATCATAATTCTTAAACAGGGCAACACTTACTGAGGATTTATTACAGGCAGGCAGATAAAGTGCAGCTACATGGATGAATGGGTGGAGGCGGGTGTGTGGGGGGGGGGGGGGGGGGAGGCAGCTGCACTTAAACATGCTGAATTAATTTCCTTTGTCCACGCCTCCTCTTATCTCCCCGCAGCTTCACGGGGTCTGCATCAATACAGTCCAACTGGAAACACAAATATTCATTATTTTATAAAAGTACAAAAAAAATGGAGAAATATTTCCTGCTGAGACTCTTAATGCTTTATTAGGAGTTTTTAAAACACTTTTACTTTTATTTAGTTACCGCTGAAACCTTTTTTACTTTGTTCTTATTTAATTATTAATATTCAATTTCAAGATAAATCATGTTTTTTAAGGTAAAGAGACACATTTGCTAGGCACACAATTGTGAATAGAAATGTGAAACATGAAAAATGATAAAAAGGAAAAGTTATTTAAATAGGACCTTTCATAAAATATAATACTATAACGTAAAAATATATATAATAATAATGTATATTGCAGCTTAAAGTGCTTCAAAAGAAAATAATATATAAATAATAATCAACAAATTGAATTAAAAAGCATAAAGAAAGTAAAACAAATTTAAAAGCCAGAGCTGCAAAAGGTACAATTATGTTAAAGTTAAAAGTGAAATGAGTAATTAATGTAATCAGACTCAGAGTAGTGATGCCTTCAGAGTGCAGGGATGCAACATTAATTTAAAGTTAACCAATTTCCTATGAAATTAATCACAAAATCAAAGCATTATTAGACGCTCTGGTCTCTATAAGACTTACTTTTCTTTTTTCTCAGACAGTTTTCTCAGTAATTCAAAGACACATAAAGTCCATTCCTCCTCTCTAAACACATCGAGGCCGGGTATGATCTTTTTAAAGTTGTTTTAAATACTAAAACATGTTGAATATTATAAATAAAGCCACCCATTCACTTTGTGTCTGTTGCTTTGTCAGAGGGGGAGGGGTATGGGGCGAACCCTGAGTGAAAGGGGGAGTAACAGGGTCCCAGGGGAGCTTTGAGAGGGGGGGGGGGGGGGTCACATGAAGTGCCCTCAGCTCTGATGGGCTTCAGTATGCAGGGAATAAATAAATGGTGGACCTGCAGCTGCCATCTTCTGCAGAGCGTCTCTGATTTATTCTCTGGGCTGAAAGACTGATGAACAAATCACAAAATGAAATGTAGCAGGAAGAGTCAGAGGATCTAAAGAGGCTGAGGCTCTGCTGATCTGCAGCTCGACAGCAACTGACCTGTTTCCCCAACATGTGGAACAAAGGTTTGGAGAGAAAAGGCCTCCATGTACTGCTACTAGCTCAATCACTCTTATACATGACCAGAGGTGGGAAGTAGTGGAGTACAAATACTTCGTTTCTGTACTTAAGTACATGTTTCTGGTATCAGTACTTTACTCCACTACTTATTTTTCTGACGACTTTTTACTTTGACTTCTTACATTTTGAATACAAATACCTGTACTTTCTACTTCTCACATGTTGAACACAAATACCTGTACTTTCTACTTCTCACATGTTGAACACAAATACCTGTACTTTCTACTTCTTACATGTTGAACACAAATACCTGTACTTTCTACTTCTTACAGTTTGAACACAAATACCTGTACTTTCTACTTCTTACATGTTGAACACTAATACCTGTACTTTCTACTTCTTACATGTTGAACACAAATACCTGTACTTTCTACTTCTTACATGTTGAACCCAAATACCTGTACTTTCTACTTCTTACATGTTGAACACAAACACCTGTACTTTCTACTTCTTACATGTTGAACCCAAATACCTGTACTTTCTACTTCTTACATGTTGAACACAAATACCTGTACTTTCTACTTCTTACATGTTGAACCCAAATACCTGTACTTTCTACTTCTTACATGTTGAACCCAAATACCTGTACTTTCTACTTCTTACATGTTGAACTCAAATACCTGTACTTTCTACTTCTTACATGTTGAACCCAAATACCTGTACTTTCTACTTCTCACATGTTGAACTCAAATACCTGTACTTTCTACTTCTTACATTTTGAACCCAAATACCTGTACTTTCTACTTCTTACATGTTGAACCCAAATACCTGTACTTTCTACTTCTCACATGTTGAACCCAAATACCTGTACTTTCTACTTCTTACATGTTGAACCCAAATACCTGTACTTTCTACTTCTTACATGTTGAACCCAAATACCTGTACTTTCTACTTCTTACATGTTGAACCCAAATACCTGTACTTTCTACTTCTTACATGTTGAACCCAAATACCTGTACTTTCTACTTCTCACATGTTGAACACAAATACCTGTACTTTCTACTTCTTACATGTTGAACTCAAATACCTGTACTTTCTACTTCTTACATGTTGAACCCAAATACCTGTACTTTCTACTTCTTACATGTTGAACACAAATACCTGTACTTTCTACTTCTTACATGTTGAACCCAAATACCTGTACTTTCTACTTCTTACATGTTGAACCCAAATACCTGTACTTTCTACTTCTTACATGTTGAACCCAAATACCTGTACTTTCTACTTCTTACATGTTGAACTCAAATACCTGTACTTTCTACTTCTCACATGTTGAACCCAAATACCTGTACTTTCTACTTCTCACATGTTGAACACAAATACCTGTACTTTCTACTTCTTGCATGTTGAACCCAAATACCTGAACTTTCTACTTCTTACATGTTGAACACAAATACCTGTACTTTCTACTTCTTACATGTTGAACTCAAATACCTGTACTTTCTACTTCTTACATGTTGAACCCAAATACCTGTACTTTCTACTTATTACATGTTGAACACAAATACCTGTACTTTCTACTTCTTACATGTTGAACCCAAATACCTGAACTTTCTACTTCTCTCATTTCCCAAACAGCTGGTTCCTTTAGTCTGAATGTGTGTTTGGTGGCGTGATCATTATTCTTTAGAGTCATTGCGTGCCTATTGATTTGAACACGATCCGTGTATCCATCATTTCCTGGTCTTCTCTAAAGAAGAGGGACCAATGGAAACGTTGTCATGTTGCCGTTGTTCAGCATGGAAACATTCATTAGCTAACAATGACATTATTGTTCTATTAATATAAAGGGAGGTCAGGTACTCTTTAAAACAGCTGCTAGTTATGGGTACTTTTACTGAAGTACATTTCAAAGCCCTCTTTACTTTCACTTGAGTAAAGAAGTTTAGTCAGTACTTCTACTTTCACCAGAGTATGTTTAAACACGAGTATCTGTACTTCTACTTGAGTAAAGGATGTGTGTACTTTTGCCACCTCTGGATAATATGGAGACACGTCTCTGCAGAGAAAGAACCTGTGGCGCCCTCTGTTGGTCAACGTGGTGTCCATGCAGTCTACTTCCTAAATCTGTCGAGACGGCAACACAGATTCAAGGTTCAAGGTTCAAGGTTCAAGGTTCAAGGCTATTATTGTCATTTGTACATAGCTACAGTGTAGATATGACAATGAACATCTTAGGTCACAGGTTCCTCCGACAGTGCAACAAAATGAAACAGATAATACTGCAAGTAAATCAAATCAAATAGAATATAATAGAAATTGTGCAGAATAGTCTAGATACAAGTAATTGTAATATTGATATATATTGCAAACAGATGAATGTTATGGATGTTCTTTCAAAAGTGCAGGTGTTTAACATTCTTATGATGATATTTAGTTTGTTTGCACATATACACACATATAAAGAGAGACAGTGAAAGAAAAACGTTGTGCAGGAGCAGAGGTGGAAGAAGTACTCAGATCTACTTGAGTAAAAGTAGAAGTACCAGAGTGTAGGAATACTCTGTTCCAATGGAGCGTCCTGCATTCAAAAGGTTACTCAAGTAACACTAGTGGAGGAACAGCAGATGGCAGCAGTGATGCATTCAAGAAACAACACAGTCGTAAAATCTCGCCTGTTATTTCACCCAAATAACACTCAGCTATGGAGGAAGATTCTATCGATGCAGAACATTAAAGCAACTCAAGACCCAAAGTTGCATTCTGAATAATCTTTGAGTAATGTCTTTATGTAAACATGTGACAGAGATATTGGACTATAGGACCGTTTAAACGCTGGTTCATGGTTTCATAACACCTGTTTACTGGGATGGCTCTGGGTTGAAAACGTAATAAAATGACGGTCAAATCTAATTCAAACATCTTCTTAACTATTGTTTTATTACTGCAGGGAAATGCAGGTGTTCAAACAGCAACAGGAACAAAGAGTGAAACACATGATAGGACCGATAAAAAGTTCACACAGGATTTAAGAGAGTAATAAATAAGGATGAAACAGTATTTCTCAAAATACCAACAGGTTGAAACTGTTTGTACGAGTAGAAGAATGAATAATTATAACTATTGTAAGTATATCTAAATGTCTATGTGCATGTACATACATTATAAGGCTTAAGTACCAGCAGCGCAGGTTGTATTTCATATTTTTTTATGCATGCTTCTTAGGTTACATTGAGCTGTCTTTGGCTCCCCTCTGTGGGACGAATAAAGGGATTCTGATTCTGATTCCTTGTCATTTAAATAAATAGATGATTTAGAGAGTGAGGAAAGGTATTCAGGGGCACAGGTCAGTTCAGAGCGGATCAGGTGGAATACAGGGGGGAAAGCTAGGGTCAGTGTTGGAAGAAGGACTCAGATCTTTTACTTAAATGAAGTACAAATACTCTGGTAATCAAACACTCCATCACAAATCCTGATTTCAAAATGTTCCTCAAATAACAAAAAGGGCAAAAACAGCATCAAGCTTCCCTAAAGCTCATTAAAACACATCATATTTGCTTAGTTTGTTAAAAATGCCAAGTGTAAAAACTTTATTTTGCATTTCATAGGAGGTTTGTTGAATTTTTGGGTCTGAAAAACAACAAAGTTTGCAAGAAGTTACTTATCGAAACACAAAATGCCCCCAAAACCGTGAAAGTGTGGACATGTTGTCAAAACATTATAGAAAACGTTACGAAAGGATTCCCAGAAAACAGATTTGAAATTCATTTTGCTGGTGAAACTACTTTCCTCTATAAGACTGAACCTCCTGATGGAGTAACATTCACGTCTGTTATCAGCAATACATGTCCTGACACACTGTATCTCATTCATTTAGATGCATATAGTTACTGTGAGTCTCTGCAGAGCGTCAGGGGTTCAGGGTCAGCACAGTGCTGCTGAGGGGGTCTGCACCCCTACAGCGATCAAAGACAACATGCCACGCCCCGCCCACCCCCCTCTTCCTGTACGGACCTCTCTGAGGGCAAACCCACTGACCCTGCAGACCAAAGGGGGTTTTGGGGGGAGAAGGGGGGATGTCTGGGTGATCCTGAGTGAAGGAAGGAAGGAAGGAAGGAGAGGAGAGAGATGTAATCTTTATTTATTCATATAGCACATTTAAAGGTCCCCTAATTTACTGTTTTCCATCAATATATTATAGGTCTCAGATATATCCAGAGCCTGTCTCTGATTGGCTGAAACACCAAACAGATCATTGCAGCATTACCCATAATCCCCTCTGTTTCAGCCCTGTTTCCAAAGTGCTGATTCTCTGTCTGTTACTTTAGATGAAAATAAGGAGCCCCTCCCCACGCCCCTCAGAGAGACATTTGGTTACAAAGAACTCAATGGTGCTCTAGGAGGAGATTCAGGTGATAAGGGGGGGGGGAGGGTACCTTGGTTGCTGATTGGCTAATGGTTACACAAGACAAAACATCGTTATGACATCATAAAGTGGCCAAAATCTGATCAGCTCATTTTCAGACAGGTTTTTATAGAAATGGATCAAAAAGAGAGAGAATCAGACATTAGATCAAAACATTTTAGAAAACGTTTAAAAAAAGGGTCGTATTTAAAGAAGAAGATCGTAAGGTGAGGTTAAAAGCTCCTGAAAAAGCTAGAAAACAGACATTCAAATAATTTAGCTGGATCAAAATATCATCCGCTATAAGATTGAATCTCCTGATGGAGTAAAATGCACGACTGTTATCAGCAATACATGTCCTCACACACTATATTTCATTTCTTTAGACACGTTCTCCTCTCCATTATTGTTCCTCACACTGTTACTCACGCAAAGGCACATTCCATCATACTGTAGTACAATGACACGCCTTTTTTTTCCCCCAATGGCGGCCATCTTTTGTGCCCATTCATAAATGTATCACCGGCACAACAATCAGCGCTTTGTGTTCTCGTACAATAGCTCTACTCCAGTGGGAAGTGTACCAACTCCCGTGTCTGGGTGAGACTTTAATTGGGAGTGGAGACCAGTCGGGACGTCAAAAGCTGGCCTCCGTCCAACTCGTTCATACGGAAACACACACACTAACACACACACACACACACGGGCACACACACACTAACACACACCCACTAACACACACACACGGGCACACTACCAGGTTTTTTTTTTTACATTCCTAGACAGCAGCTCTCTGAAAAGGGTTGTAAAAGTTATTTTTCAAAGGTTTAAAGAGGCCCTAATATGCTTTTTTGGATTTTCCGTTTCCTGTAGTGTTCTAAACGTTTGTGTGCATGTCAATGGTGTGAAAAGGCTAAATCCCAAAGTTCCAGAACCTAGTGACATCACTGTGTAACACTCACGCTTCTATTGGCTAGCGCTCTAACACATTGTACGTAAGGGGCGGGACTTCTCTTAGCGGTTGACAAATCACAACAGAGCCGGCCAGCTAACCAATCAGAGCAGACTGGGCTCTGGTTTCAAAACATTTAATTTTCTGATTTCTAAAGTGATCTTTTTATCTTGGAACAAATCCTGCTTCTTAAAACAATAGAGTGGTGCAGTGACGCTTCCTAAAACCCTTTCGAATCATAAATCTAATCGATAGCTTTTTCTATTTTAATTATAAAAGTAGGATAGACATGTGGAGATTATCCGACTGAACAAAACGTGATCCGTCTCTTAAATGTGTTTCAACCACAGACCTTATTTCCAGCTACTTTCTAAAATCCATATGGAGAAATTGCATTGCGTTTTTGTCGAAGGAACCGGAAGGAGTTTACTTCTGGGTTTTAGGACGCGTCTCAGCTGCACTCTATTAGCCAAGTTTTTAAAGATCTATTGAGCTGACAAAAAACCTTTAAGATAATGAACTTACATCTTTGCATCTACTCAGAACCAAGACTTTTCTTTTTGCGTGGTGTTTACTTATTTTTATAGTGACTAAATTCATGGCAAAACAGGCAGAAATGTCATGAATTTAGCATAGAAAATGTATTGTATTATAGTGATTGCTGTTATGTTTATGCTTGGGTTTTTTGTTGTTGTGTTTTTTGTTGTTGTTTGCTCCTTTTACCCCTCACTACTCTGTCTCTCCTTCTCTGCAGGGCTGGTGTGTGACAGGGGGCGTGGCTGGTATTCTCCTGGCTGCAGATGAGGCACACCTGTTCCCATTCACATAATCAACCTTCTCTTGAAGAGCCTGGCCCTCACCTCACTTCTCTGCCAGGGAACTAAATGCTGTTCGACGATCCGGAGTGCCTTTCTGCAGCCTTGAGTCTAGTTTTGTTCACTTCACAGTTTTTTGTCGGGAACGTTTTCCCTCTGCTTTGTTTTTGGACCTTACTGCAGCCAGCCAGCTCCCTGTCTTCAGTACCTGACTAGCTGTCTGTATTAAACACATTGAAACTTTATTTGTGTCTCTGCTTTGGGGTCCTAAGTAGTATCCAAACGCCACAATTGCACCAGGTTCAACAACATTAAAAAGCAATACTGAATGTGCATTTACACACATCAATCCAACCATAATATAAATAGACGATAAATATACATAAGTGCGATTTTGTTCCATACATGAATATAATTTTTTTTTTTAATCAATTTGTTGATACAAATTGAAATGCATTTCATACTATATCTCTCCTTTCCCCTTCCTAATGTGAAGTCATTAGCTGCCATTAGGATTAAATTATAACTCTTAAAGGTGGGGTAGGTAATTTCGGAGAAACCAGCTCGAGTGCGCTAGAATTTGAAAATACACAGCCGGAAGAAATCTGCCCCTTCCTTACAGAGCCCCTCCTCCAGGTTCAAGGTTCTTTATTGTCAAACAGCTACAGAGTAATTATGTCGTTGAACATCTTAGGTCACAGGCTTCTCCAACAATGCAACACCTCCAACGCGCACGAGACCAATGAGGGCACGAGATGAGTTTGTGCACAGATGGAAGGCTGACAGGCAGGTAGGCCATCCAGTTACTTTAGCCGGCTCAGATGATTGGTCGTGCTTTTTACAGAACCACGGCTTCCAGAGATGATATGTTTTAATGGATTTGTTGTCAAAGCACTTCAGATATCCATTGCTATCGGGATGTTAAGAGCATTCCATGGAATAAAACAAAAAGTGTATCTCGAGCCGGTTTCTCAAATGTACCCACTACCTTTAACCTCACATTAATTTAATCTAAAAAAAACATCAAAGAATTTCGAATTTCTAAGCTTTTTATTTACATTTGTATTCCTTTTCTTCATCCTGCTTTATTTCCTCGCCCTACATTTGCATTTTTTGGGGTGGATGCTGTCCCCCATTGCCCCACCACCCTTATAGGTGAAGTAATGGTCTGTGTGGAATCTGATTGGCTGCTGAGGAACTTCCTATGATGGGCCGAGCCACAAGAGGCTTAGAGCGGACCCCCACTAGTGTACACACACACACACACACACACACACACACACACACACACACACACACACACACACACACACACACACACACACACTGATGAAGGAGTCCATTCATGTCCGCTGACAAATTACTACTGAAGCATGAGACTATAGAGACCCCCCCCCCTCCCCTCCCGCCCCCCTCTCTGTCTCTCTCTCCATTATTGACTGTGTGAGATTTGGGTGTGAGAGAATATCACACGGGACGTCCGACGCTATGAAAGGAGCCTTATGTTTATCCGCTCTGATTAAATGCAGAACAATGGAGATTAGGTTTTATTATTAATGTAAAATGCATGGTTGATGCAGCTAGTGTAAAGCAAGGGGGGAGTAACAATAAACTTACAGTAGAGAAGTGACTAAGAGCTTTAAAACAATACAAAGAAGTGGTAAATTAAATAGATTGGAGTGAAATTAAACACCAGATTGAGTTATTTGATGCATGTATATGTTGTGTCTTTTAAATAAGGCTTATAAATAGTGCAAGAATGGCCTCATTTTTCTGTTTATTTGACATTTTTCCTTCTACTTTACCAATCTACAGCAGATTAGGCTGTTTCTTTGTTTTACTAAAATCTTTAAATGAGATCAGCTGCACTGGGATTAACAGGAAATGCTGACGCATGATGCAAAGTGGGGAGGGGGTTGCTTTAAATGCAAGATTGGAAACGGTTGAATGTCCCATTTAGAGAAGATTAGCAAAATGCGTCTGAATAACTTCCCCTGATGTCCAATTGATGTTGTAATTGAACATGTTGACTGGTATCTGTCTTAACAAAGCATCTATCATATCATTCATGTATTTCTTTTCGTTGTTGGACGAATGCTATGAAGACTTGTTGCTCCGTGCAAGAAGGAAGATGCTAAAAGCAGGAAGGGACATTTTAAGGGTGTGTGAATAGTTTAAACTAATTATGTCTTCCTTGACATCAATGCTTAGTATATATCTTCCTTTCAGTGTTTTCTAAACTGGCTATTTACCATAAAACATCCCCTTTGTCCCTCACTCTGCTCACAGATGATATTTCTGTGCTGAGTTTATACTCCGGGTAATAGCATCACAACGACTCAGCAAGAAAACCCGTCACTAATCACGTTTTGTTCAAATCCAGACAAGCCATGGGCATCTTGTCTAACTAACCCTTTAAAAACTAACTAAAACTAACCCTTTAAACCAAAAGGATTATCCAGAGTCCAGAAGGAGGGGGTCACTGCGCACACAGACACGCTGACTTTGCATGTGAGGTGAACAGAAATGCTGCAATGTGTCAGCGAGTGCATTCATGCAGCAACCCCTTAAAATAGAAGAGACATTCAAAGGTTTCAGTTGATCGTCTGTGAACGTTTTTGCACGATGATATTTGTAACGGTCAGAAGGCAATCCACAAACCATGCATTTGAAATGTGCAAAAGGCATTTAATGTGTAAAATGCATAAATATGACTGCGCAAAGGTCTTTCCACGTTTACAAATACTACCACAAATGCGTAAATATGACTTTAAACGTAAACCTTTAACAGTTGTATGTGGAATTAGAATATGTAATTAGTAAGTTATATGTAAAAATGGTTCTGTATTTTGCTGGAAACAACAGAAAACAACAGAAGTTAAAAGAAAATACATGCTTGTGGAAACATAAGCAGTTAATATGGAGTGTGTCGGCCGGCGTCAGCTTTGAACCACAGTCATTAAAGACAATTAAATCTGATCTATCTACGAAAAAGAAAATACTTTGCAATGACATTAAGCCCAAGTAAACCACGGAAATGTCATCTATAGACACCGCCAAGTTATTCTTACAGAGTTAAAAGCAGACAAAGAAACGTGTCTGCATCTAAATTACGACATAGTGTGGAGGGGGTTGTAACACTCGAGTGAGCATTAGTTCATGAGAGGTCTTATTAGTTAAGTAATTTAATAAAATCCACTTAAATCTTTATATTTACTCAGGATCAAGCATTCTCTCTGGGTGGTGTTGACTTGTATTAATGTGAATTAATTAATTGGAAAGACTGCTCCCGTGTGTATTGTCCACAGTATTGATTACATATCGGAACTGACTCCTAATTTAATGTTGAAGTGCACAATTAGTTTTCTAGACTGCATCTGGATAACTTCTGATTTAGGAAGTCATATGTAAATTACGATTCTGGCAGAGTCAGAAAATGTGATTTAAAAAAAAGAAATATGACTTAATATGACTATTAAGACAAATACCCTGTGAACCGAAGAGTAAGTGTGCTTTTATACTGTTAGGTCTGCAACCTAAGTGTATGTATAATATAAATAGATATTAATTCCTCCTCTTGTTGTGAGGTCACTCGCGGCCATTAGGGCTCAAGTGAGCTTAAAAACTGCCGGAATGACATCAATAAGATGAGACACTAATTATATTGGAACTTAAGAGAGGGACAGAGTTTCAAACGTGAAGATGTTCAAAGGGATTAGGCAAACTCAAGTCTAAAA
>JAPTMU010000357.1:144059-164059 GCA_028583405.1 Pogonophryne albipinna | reverse complement strand
CCAACTATTTGATATTTTGACTTGCAAGTGTCAGATTAGCAGTTGTGAGAGGGGAGGCTGTGATGGCTGTGTGATTCAAGCCCACATGAACTGTTACTGCAGCAGAGAGAACAGGATTCCTTTAAAAGATCTTGCATACATCAAGGGACAGAAAGAGAAGGTTGGAAGTAAAGGACCCCACCAAATGGGGGCCCCTGATCTGCAGGAGCACAAGAGACAGGTGAGGACATTGGAAAGGCAGGGGATGGAAAACATGGCTGAGGAAAGGAGAAGGAGCAGGGAGGAAAATGCTGCAGCAGCAGACAAGGCAGCCAGGAAGGATGTTAAGAGATTTTTGGCAGATGGTGATGAGGATCTGGAATTGGAGAGTGGTTCTGAAGATGAGTTTGTCCCTGAAGTTGAGCTCTTCCCTGAAACTGAACCTGAGCCTGCAGCTTCAACAAAAGTGCAGAAAAACTATGACGATATTCCAAATATTGCGCTTGCTAGTGTAAGGTATGGCATAGGGCTGAGACCAACTGCAGCGATAGCAACTGCAGCTCTGATTGATGCAGGAATCATCACAGAAGACAACACAAGTAAAGTGATTGATAAGAACAAGGTCAAGAGAGCACAGGAGAAGTTGATGAGAGAGCTGGGAGAAGAGTTTGAGGAGAAGTGCAGGGAGATGGGGGGGATCTCCTGCATCCTCTTTGATGGGCGGATTGACCTGACCAATGTGATGATGGAAGCTGAGGGCAGTGACCAATCTTTTCCTGCAAAGATCAAAGAAGAACACTATAGTGTTGCTAGTGAGCCTGGCAGCAACTATCTGTTCCACTTTACCCCAGAGAAAGCAACTAAAGAGGACTCACATGCTGAGCAGATTGCTAAGGTCCTGTTGGCCTGGCTGAAAGAAAGGGGTTTTGATAAGACCTTATCGGCCATTGGAGGAGACTCAACTAATGTCAACACTGATGTGAAAGCTGGGGTTATGCGAAAGCTGGAGCTGCACCTGGGGAGAAAGCTGGTGTGGTTGGTGTGCAACCTGCACACTGGTGAACTTCCCCTGCGCCATCTCATTGTTGGCCTTGATGGCCCTACTCTGTCAGAGTCAGACAGCAAATTATCTGGGCCAATAGGAAAGCTCCTTGATTCCGCTACAGACTTGGATATCAATCCAAACTTCACCCGGATCTTTGTTGGCCCTCCACTGATCAAGCTGCCTGACAAGGTCATTCAAGATCTCTCAACTGATCAACACTATGGCTATAAAATGGTCTGTGCAGTCAGGGATGGAGTGTTTCCTGCAAGGCTGGCTCTGTTGGAGATTGGACCAGTAAACCACAGCCGCTGGCTCACCACAGCAAACAGACTTCTCAGGCTCTGGGTGTCAAAGCACAGACTTAAAGGAAAGAAACTGAAGAATCTACAATTGATTGTGGAATTCATCATTGGAGTGTATTATCCATGTTGGTTTAACGTGAAGGTCAAGCACTCCTGGATCGAAGGGCCTAGGCACATCCTGTTTCAGCTGGACTGCCTCAAGTCCCAGAGGAAGGAGGTTCTGGAACTTGTGATGCCAACTGTGAGAAGATCTGCTTGGTATGCCCACAGTGAAGCCATCCTCCAAACACTGCTGTGCTCTGAGGATCAGAAGGAGAGAATTGAGGGGGTGGGGAGAATCCTGGCCATTAGGGGAGAGGGGGACCCAGACACTCAGCTGGGGGACTCCTCTGTCAGGACCAGAAGGACTCCTGACATCAATTGTGATGCTTCCAGCATTGGGGACTTGATCAGCTGGTCAGAAGGTGTGTCAGAGCCACCTCTCACCTGCTTGCTAAGCACCTCGGAGGTGAAAAACTTCATCAAAACCCCCATGGAGGTACTAAACTGGCCTTGCCATACTCAAAGCATTGAGAGGGTCGTTAAAATGGTGACCGAGGCTTCTGCTACGTACTTCTCACAGGAAAAGAGGGATGGAGGGATCAGAGCTCAGGAGACCAGCAGGAGACTGATGTCCAAGAATGAGTCAAAGCAGGACTTGTGCCACCTGACAAAGTTCAGATCAAAGTCAGAAGATGTTTCTTTGTAATCTTATCCAGTTATACATATGCAGTTCACCTGTTAATAAATATGTAAAAATGATTTGGCTTTGTCAATATAAATGATTTCCCTTATATATTTTACTATCTTATATAGACGTTCGAAAGGGTAAAATTGCCAATTTAGAAATACAAAACGATGTAGCTTAGAGTTATCCTATCTAAAAAATAAGCTCATATTTGAATTCCCCATAGAAAAACACATAATTTTGACACCCCTCATGTTAGGATTTCCTTCAGATTCATTTTGGCACCTGAGTATGACCCGCCCTACTCCTGCAGAGTGAGACATATCTAAAAAGTGGCCCCTGAGATGAATCCCTCCTCTTGGATCTTCCTCCCTTCTCCACACATCTGGAGTATGCCAGCTGGTCTAGGTAGAGCATGGCACACACCTGGCTGATCTTACACGCCCCCCCGCAGGTGAAGCTGCTGTCGTAGCCCACCATGTAGTGTTTGAAGTACGAATCGAAGGCTGTGCTCTGCTCCATGAAGCTCAGACCCAGCTTCAGAAGGCTGAGCGGCTTCAGGTCGGCCAATCCGAACGCCTCCCTCAGGACGTACTCCCGCCTCCACGCGGCACTTTGTCTCTCGTTGGCCTCCGTCAGATTCAGAAAGTACTGCCAGATGTCCTTCACAGGGAGAAAAGAGCCGAAAGAAGGGAGAGGGAGAGAAAGAGACATTTTGAATACAACAACACAGTTATTGTGAGCTGATTGACAGCGTGATGAATCATCAAAGAGACTTTTTTCTTTGGTTAAAGTTAAGTAAGTATTTCAAAGAAGGACATTTGAATTTGGACCTGAATATTGTTTGTATGTTTGCGAACTCAGAATTGCTTTTTAGAATAAGGTCAAACAAGGTTTCATTGCGTTATAAAAGAATAAAGGATAACACTTTACCAAAGTGTTACTGTATTGTTTAATTAGTGTAATAAAAAAGCAGGTCTAAGCAGGTTTTTTAACATGGGAAAAGCAACCAATAATAGTTACCTATGCCTTTTGTGTTGTTTTCTGTTGGTGTATTGCAGGTTGAGTAAAGGTTAAGAGTGCATGTTGCAGTTCAGACATTTTTGGTTGGACCTGAATTTTGTCAAAATGCCTGCAAACTCAGATCTCAGAAAATTGCTTTTCAACTCAATAAGGTTTCATTGTGATAAGAAAAACATAAAAGGATAACACTAGAGGCCTCAAACTAACTTTTATTTAGTTGTTTCATTAGTTTCTTTTGGTGGAACAGTTTGCTGGTTGTGTTTGTGTCCCCTGGAGCTCCTCACCTGCATGGAGAAGTCCTCGGTGTCGTACAGGTACATGCGGAAAGCTGGGTTGTTGGAGTACGGCTCCAAAAGACTTTTGATTGGTGTGACGGCCGGAGAGACAAACAGAGAATTCACCGGTATACCTGCAGGGCGAGAAAACACACATCACAGGATTCAGCTGTTTTTAATACTGAAGGCATGTGTCCTGGATCCCTTTTGACTTCCTTTTAAGAAGTCAGCAGGTCTTTTATTTGTTCCTCTTTCATCGTACAGTTGGATGCTTACATCAGGAACAAATGAACTTTGTTTAAATACTACAGTATACGGCCTGGACAATTCCGGAAGAGTTAATATATGTACATTTAGAGGACTTTAACTGCAAAAAGCCGATGTTTCGAGTAGTTTCAGCCTGATTTTTGAGAAATGTATACGACAACATTAGCTTAAAGGTGGGGTATGTCATTTTAAAGAAACCAGCTCGAGTGCGCTAGAATTTGAAAATACACAGCCAGAACAAATCTGCCACTTCCTTACAGAGCCCCTCCTCCAACACACACGAACGCGCACATGACCAATGAGGGCACGAGATAAGTTTGTGCACAGATGGAAGGCTGACAGGCAGGTAGGCCATCCAGTTACTTTAGCCGGCTCAGATGATTGGTCGTGCTTTTTACAGCGCCACGGCTTCCACAGATGATATTTATTAATGGATTTTTTGTCAAAGCACTTCAGATATTCATTGCTATCGGGATGTTAAGAGCATTCCATGGAATATAATAACAAGTGTATCTCGAGCCGGTTTCTCAAACTTACCTACCCCACCTTTAAGTGGAGGTCAATTATCTCAGAATCAAATGCACCCTTTTTTTTTATTCATCAAAAATATCAACTTTTGGTACTTCAGAGTCAAATCAAGATAATGTTTTGATTTGGATTTGATTAGATTTCAAATTGATATACAAAAATATTACTGATTCTAAATTATGTATAAACAAATAATCTACCCAATTACACATCCAAGAAGGGGTGGGAAGAAGTTTACACTTATTTAATCCCACCCCTTCTCCCAAACACTACATTATTAACATAATAAACTGTAAACAAACAAACAAACAATTACATAACAGAGGTAAATGATATTCAAGAAAAGATAAAATAGCAAACCAAATAAATAAATGAACTGCAAACACCCAGTTATGATTAAACAGCTGTTGAATCACACAATGACTCACCTTGTTGGTCCAGCAGCACCATGATGCTGTCCCGGTGTGTGTGTCCATAGAAATGTCCCGCGATGACATCACTGTGCTTCCTGAAGATGGAGACCAGCCGCTCGTTGTGTTTCTCTCTCACCGCCGTGGTGTTTCTGGCCCAGGGGAGGTAACCCACCGGCACATGAGCGATGATGTACACCTGAAGCGACAAGAAGACACACACATTTAATCACAAGTCTTAAAGGTCTCCTATCATGCAAAATGCACTTTTTAATGTCTGTTATACATAAATATGTGTCCCGGTGTGTCGGGGAACTCACGCAGCGTCAGAAAATAAAACCCTCTCTCTTTTCCTCCGTACCCAAATCTCTAAAAACGGGGAACAACGGAGCTGATCCAGATTTGCGTCCGATATGACGTAATATCTGAAATGTGGACCCACGGCCCAATCAGAAAGGTTGCCATCAGAAACAATGCCCGACTGTTTTGGACGTAATATGGTCGGTGTTTACATTAGCATCGCTAACACTCAGAGCTAACCTGTACTGGAGAGAGCATGTGTGTGAAGAAGCAGGAAGTAAAAAAGGAACTCACCTGGTGGTAAACCTGAGAGAGAGAAAGCCTTTGAGCTCCATACTGTTTCAGAAATAATCCTTGATGTGGTTTTGAACATAATATGGCGTTTCATCACAGCAGCATTTAGCTATTTTTTTTTTAAAGGTCACCTATTATACAAAGCCCACTTGTTCATGTCTCTTCTACATCAACATGTGTCCCCTCTTCTTCATCAACATGTGTCCCCTCTTCTTCATGTCTCTTCTTCATCAACATGTGTCCCCTCTTCTTCATGTCTCTTCTACATCAACATGTGTCCCCTCTTCTTCATGTCTCTTCTACATCAACATGTGTCCCCTCTTCTTCATGTCTCTTCTACATCAACATGTGTCCCCTCTTCTTCATCAACATGTGTCCCCTCTTCTTCATGTCTCTTCTACATCAACATGTGTCCCCTCTTCTTCATCAACATGTGTCCCCTCTTCTTCATGTCTCTTCTACATCAACATGTGTCCCCTCTTCTCCATGTCTCTTCTACATCAACATGTGTCCCCTCTTCTTCATGTCTCTTCTACATCAACATGTGTCCCCTCTTCTTCATGTCTCTTCTACATCAACATGTGTCCCCTCTTCTTCATGTCTCTTCTACATCAACATGTGTCCCCTCTTCTTCATGTCTCTTCTACATCAACATGTGTCCCCTCTTCTTCATGTCTCTTCTACATCAACATGTGTCCCCTCTTCTTCATGTCTCTTCATCAACATGTGTCCCCTCTGTGGAAAGAGACTCTGAAAGTTTCAGGAACAAAGATTCTCTCTCTTTTTGATCCATTTCTATAAAAACCTGTCTGAAAATGAGCTGATCAGATTTTGGTCACTTTATGATGTCATAACGATGTTTTGTCTTGTGTAACCATTACGGCCCGTCCACACAGCGGCGTGCGTTGAAGCTTCCAACGCTTCTGCCCATTCACTTTGAATGGGGTGACGTCACTTTTAGCCGAACTGCATTTTGGGAAGCGACGTGGAGCGTTGCTGGCTTCAAAAGTTGAGCAATGTTCAACTTTTGACGCCTCGGCAGAAGCGTCAGCCAATCGAATCATATGCCAGTACAAGCTCTAGCCAATCAAACCGCTGCTTGTGTGTCAGGGGCGGGAGATTCATGTGATTGGTTGTTGGTCGAGTGTCAGACACGCCCGCCGGCAAGCGTCAATGCACGCCGCTGTGTGGACGGGCCGTTAGCCAATCAGCAACCAAGGTGTTTGGAGCTTCAAAACAGTATAATAGGAGACCTTTAAAGTGGAAACAGGGTTCAAGATGTAAAGACAGACATATATCAGACCTTCTCCAGACTCTGAGCAGCTTTCTGCAGAGTCTTCTCGAGCCACTCGAACTGTCCTGCAGGGTCCGTCATGTTTTCCGTCACTTTATTAGGACCGTAGTAGAGGATGGTGTTCAGACTGACGACCCGCAGACCAGGCTTCACCAGCTGGGAGTAAAAACCTCCTGAAGGAAGGGGACAAAACCAGAAAATAAAACCTGACAAAAGACAGTTATTGTGAGCGGATCAACAGCGTGATGAGACTTTTTTTCTTCTACCTTTGGTTAAAGTTAAGTAGGTATTTCAAAGCAGGACATTTAAAAATTGGACCTGTATATGTTTTATATATGTTTGCAAACTCAAACTTGCTTTACGAAATAATATGGTTTCATTTAGATATATAAAAAGGATCAGACTACTGTTAACTAAAACTTCTATGTAATTGTTTAATTGGTTTAATCTCTCTACATATGTGCAGGTTTTTAACGGAGGAAAACCCGCTAAAAAATATGCCTTTCTGTGTTTTGGGTGTGTCATGTAGGGTTAGTAAACTTCTTTTTCTTTTTAATACGTTACTTATTTAGTCTCCATTTCAAACTGTCGAACAAGATTTGGGAATTGTTGGAGTAAATACAGTTTTGAATTCTGGGAAAGAGGGTTAGATAAATGGATTGAAACCATGTTGTGTGTGTGTGTGAGGATTAAAGGAGACCTGTTACCCTGAGAGAGAGTGAGCAGAGCTTCATTCTGCAGCCACGGCCTCCACAGCTCGGCAGCAGCTCGGTACACGGCGTTAGTGGAGGTCGGCATCTGGTCCTAAAACAACCACGCACAGAAAGAGGTCAATACGCTTTGCAGCAGATCATTAAATGTCTTCACCTGCCGAGACACTACGGATGTGAATCAGCATTTAAGATAAGATGAACTTTATTTGGGAAATATTTGCGTTGCATAAAAGACAAGGCATTGGACATAAGAGAAATTAAAAAGGGTAGAAATTCTAAAAAGTAAACATCTAAAAATAGAAATAAAACCGCATTAAAAAAGTAGAACATATACATGTTGAAATACCAATTGACAGGAAACAATATATAAAAGTAGGATATTATATTTATATGTTAAGCCAATAAATATATGTAATGCTTTCCTAAAATGCAATATTTTTTAACATTTTCTAAATCAAGAATCAGATTTTAAAGGTGACCTATCATGCAAAATGCACTTTTGTACGTCTTGTATACATGAACATGTCCCCGGTGTTCCAGGGAACTCACCAAGAGACAGAAAACACAACCCTCTCTCTTTTCCTCCATACCCAAATCTCTAGAAACAGATCTGATACAGACTGATCCAGATTTGAACACTTCTATGACGTCACAGAAGTGGCGCTACGGCTATTGGGCCAACTCCACCAATCAGGAGGAGACAGCCACGGACATTGCCGTTCGAAAGCGCTGGAGACGCTGCAGTACATATGCCAGGCCTGTAGATGGTGCTGTTCTCACCGCCCATGAAAAGACTTGTTAAATTGAGCGAAATGAGGAATGGCTAAAATTAGAGATGTCCCGATCCGATCACGTGATCGGAGCCTATCACGTGATTTTCAAAAAATCGGGAGAAAAAAAATCGGGGATCGGGATTTTTTTTTTTTATATATTTTTTTTTAATTTTATTTAATGTTACAAAACAAAAATGACCATGTTCACGTCTTAAAGTCATCCTGAGGCCTTAGTTTTGGTTTGAAATGACAACATCATGTATGTGTTGCTTCTTTTGGGCTTGTTTTCAGACCTGGTTGCTTATTTCTCTCAAAGCTGGCAACAGAGTGGGCGCGCAGTGTCTAGCAGTAAGCTAACGAGAGGCTACGTTCAGCTGGTGACTCGGGACTCGGGACAGAGAAAATGTCAGGAGTTTGGAAGTATTATAAAATTGAAAGCGAAGGCAGTGTAACAGCCAGATGCAATGTTTGCAAGGCGGAGGTTCCGCGTGGTGGAAAGAACAGAGCTACGTTCAACACGACCAATCTAATACGCCACCTGAGAAACAAACACCAACAACAACAGGACGAGTACACAGCGGCCACTCAGGGAACGGCACTGAAACAACCGACACTTTCAGAGACTTTTAAAAGGAAAGAGAAACTGCCCCAGAACAGCAGATAGCTGAACTCATCGCGTTGGATGACCAGCCGTTATCTGTTACCTTTTTTTTCTCTTAATGCATTGCATAAAGATCGGATCGGGAAAAATCGGTATCGGCAGATTGTCAAAATCAAATGATCGGAATCGGATCGGGAGCAAAAAAATGTGATCGGGACATCCCTAGTTAAAATGCATGATCTGTTTAGTATTTTGAAAAATAAAAAGTATAAATATGCCTTATATAGGTATGGTCCTACACTATATTATTCAAATATAGCATGATAGGTCCACTTTAAGTTTTGACTGATATCAATTCGCAAATATTAACATTAGATGGAAATAAGATGTCGAACACACTCAGATATAGATTACATATTTGCCTTAAAATGCTCAAATTTGAAGATATGTTCATTTAATTTCACAACAAAAGGCATAATACAAATTGATTAAGTGACTGAGCATTAGAAAAGCCTTCCGCCTTCCTCCTTTCTCCTTCACTCCAATTCTGTAAAATAATGGTGGAACTGAGTAAAAAGTGATAACGGGGTAACACTTTAGGCTAAACTCATACTGTATGATGCTATATCCATATACACATCCTCCTTTTTACCATTGCGTGCCGTAAGAAGATCTTAAATCTAAGTTACCTTAGATTTAGATGTATCGAATACATCATATTCCAATTACTTGTATATAGACAAGGCATCTCTGCTTGTCTAGCTGACATCTCTCAGTGGATGTCTGATCATCACCTCAAGCTCAACCTTGACAAGACTGAACTCCTTTTCCTTCCGGGAAAAGATTGTCCCACTCTTGACCTAACAATCAACATCGGCACCTCTGTTGTTTCCCCGACTCAGACTGCAAGGAATCTGGGTGTGACCCTAGATAACAACCTGTCCTGCACTGCAAACATCGCTGCTACAACCCACTGCTGCAGATACACGCTTTACAACATCAGGAAGATACGTCCCCAGCTGACCCAGAAAGCAACGCAGGTTCTGGTCCAGGCTCTCGTCACCTCACGCCTAGACTACTGCAACTCCCTCCTGGCTGGTCTACCTGCATGTGCCATCCGACCTCTGCAGCTCATCCAGAATGCAGCGGCTCGTCTGGTCTTCAACCTTCCTACATTCTCCCACACCACGCCGCTCCTCCGCTCCCTCCACTGGCTTCCGGTAACTGCTAGAATCCACTTCAAGACAATGGTACTTGCGTACCATGCTGCGAATGGATCTGGCCCTTCCTACATCCAGGACATGGTTAAACCGTACACCCCAGCACGTGCACTCCGCTCTGCATCAACCAAACGGCTCGCTGCACCCTCGCTGCCAAGGGGACCCAAGTTCCCATCAGCAAAAACACGTGGGTTTGCTATCCTGGCTCCAAAATGGTGGAATGAGCTCCCCATTGACATCAGGACAGCAGATAGCTTACACACCTTCCGGCGCAGACTGAAAACTCATCTCTTTCGACTCCACTTCGAGCGATAGAATTACTAACAAAGCACTTATATACTAATAAAGGACTGGCTTACCTAAAGCCAGTTGAGTAGCACTTGAAATGTTTTTGCTCTATGAAACCTGATGTACTTATATGATTCTGTTTTCTTCAAGTTTCTATTTTGTTGGTCGAACGCACTTATTGTAAGTCGCTTTGGATAAAAGCGTCAGCTAAATGCAATGTAACAATGTAATAGACTCTCCTTGCATTATTCTATTTTATTTGTATTTACTTTACTTGCACTATTGTATCTGTTGTATTGTGTTGCACTGTTGGAGGAGCCTGTGACCTAATATTTGAATCGACATATCTTCACTGTAGCTAATGTACAAATGACAAAAAACGTCTTGAAACTTGAATATAGGCGCATTTCCACTACAGGGTTTTAGCGTGGCTCGGCTCGCTCTTTTATGCTTTTCCACTAGGGGCAGTACCGGCTCACTGGTACTTTTTTAGAACCACCTCAGTCTTGGTTCCAAGCGAGCTGAAAATATGCTTAGCTGGTGACGTAAAACACTGCCGACCGCTGATTGGTCAGAGAGAATCGTCACAATTATTGCGCGAGACAGTCCCCAAGCGTCGCATAAGCACCATTTTTAAAACAGACGAGCTACCGTCAGCAAGTATTTATAATTTCAACAAAGTATTTTTAATTTCAACAACGTACGAGGTACAGACGTTCCTCCAGTGTAGAGAAAAGAAAAAAAGCTGAAGAGTCATTATAGAGCCGTCAAGGACCACAACGGCCGGAGTGGTTCCAGTAGGAAAACATGCCTACACTGCGTGGTTACTATAGTTACTACCCACGTTACTAACTGTAATGGAAACGCAGCTTAAAGTGAGCCGAGCCGAGCAAAGGTGAACCGAGCCGCGTTAAAACCTGAAGTCGAAATGCGGCTTAAGATACCTGCGGCCAGTAGTCGTGGTTTCCCAGCGCGGGGTAGACGGTGATGTTGGGGAAGTGTTGTCTGATCGTCTCCGTCATGTTCCCGATCACCTGGACCACCAGGTCTGTGGAGAGCTCGCCTGCAGGGACGTGAGGGGGACTGTCTCTGGGGGACAGGAGGGACACATTGATTATTATTTATTTATTAACACTATAAGCCCACAAGTAAATGGGCCACCAGAATAGGTTTGGGAGATTTATTTGAATTTACAAGAATACCAAATTCTTATTATTTGGATAAACCGACCACATATTGGGAATATAGGATGAAAATACATTACAATACAATATATGCAGATCAATAACATTTAGACTGATAGAAATAAAGTATAATATAAGGATTCAGGTGCTTTCAAGACTGATATGTCTGCAATATGTTTTGAGAAAACCCTGATTTCTCGACACATATTGCAGATATATCATGACTCCCACAGCGCAGTGCATTTCCTCTTCAAGTGAAAAGGCAAAGTCATGCTACAGAGCTCAATAACAAAGGAATGAAGCAAGAAATCTGCCTGCACAGTAGCTTAAACTTGCAAAGACCCCCTGGGGTGAAGGATTAAGTGTTTTCTTAAGTATGTTAATAAGCCTTTATGAATTCCTGGATTTCAGGGTGTCCGGTGCCTTGCTCAAGGGCACCACGGCAGGGCAGGAGGTGAACTGGGACCTCTCAAAGTAGCAGTCCACACTCCATATTTTAGGTCTGGTCGGGGACTTGAACTGGCGACCCTAAGGCTCACAGTCCAAGCCCCTACTGACTGAGCCACTGCCGGACAACACATGCACATTTATTGGGTAGCGCTCCAACACATTGTACATGATAGGCTAAGGGGCGGGACATCACTAAGCGGTTGACCAATCAGAACAGAACAGGCCAGCTCACCAATCAGAGCAGACTGGGCTCTGGTTTCAGACAGAGGGTGAAAAGAGGTGCTGCAGCACAGACAGTATGAGAACAATAAAGAGCTTTTTGAACATTAAAGCATGGAGACATGTAGAGACACTACATACTGATATACACCTGAACATCAGCAGGAGAGGACTCTTTAAAGTAGAGACACTACATACTGATATACACCTGAACATCAGCAGGAGAGGACTCTTTAAAGTAGAGACACTACATACTGATATACACCTGAACATCAGCAGGAGAGGACTCTTTAAAGTAGAGACAGTACATACTGATATACACCTGAACATCAGCAGGAGAGGACTCTTTAAAGTAGAGACACTACATACTGATATACACCTGAACATCAGCAGGAGAGGACTCTTTAAAGTAGAGACAGTACATACTGATATACACCTGAACATCAGCAGGAGAGGACTCTTTAAAGTAGAGACACTACATACTGATATACACCTGAACATCAGCAGGAGAGGACTCTTTAAAGTAGAGACAATACATACTGATATACACCTGAACATCAGCAGGAGAGGACTCTTTAAAGTAGAGACACTACATACTGATATACACCTGAACATCAGCAGGAGAGGACTCTTTAAAGTAGAGACAATACATACTGATATACACCTGAATATCAGCAGGAGAGGACTCTTTAAAGTAGAGACACTACATACTGATATACACCTGAACATCAGCAGGAGAGGACTCTTTAAAGTAGAGACACTACATACTGATATACACCTGAACATCAGCAGGAGAGGACTCTTTAAAGTAGAGACACTACATACTGATATACACCTGAACATCAGCAGGCGAGGACTCTTTAAAGTAGAGACACTACATACCGATATACACCTGAACATCAGCAGGAGAGGACTCTTTAAAGTAGAGACACTACATACTGATATACACCTGAACATCAGCAGGAGAGGACTCTTTAAAGTAGAGACACTACATACTGATATACACCTGAACATCAGCATGAGAGGACTCTTTAAAGTAGAGACACTACATACTGATATACACCTGAACATCAGCAGAAGAGGACTCTTTAAAGTAGAGACACTACATACTGATATACACCTGAACATCAGCAGGAGAGGACTCTTTAAAGTAGAGACACTACATACTGATATACACCTGAACATCAGCAGGAGAGGACTCTTTAAAGTAGAGACACTACATACTGATATACACCTGAACATCAGCAGGAGAGGACTCTTTAAAGTAGAGACACCACATACTGATATACACCTGAACATCAGCGGGAGAGGACTCTTTAAAGGTCATTTGAGTTTATGTGAAAAAAAGGCCAAAACCGATAGCTACAAAAAAAGAGGAAGTCAAAAACATCCATAGTGACTTCCCTTTATAGAAACGTCCTCATTCTTTAAAAAGCTCAAAGTGGTTTGAACACATCACACACTGAGCTGTGAGAAAAAACGATGTGAAACTGCTGCAAAACCACAGCTCTAGTTTCTATGAAGTGTTCGTCTCACACTGCTCATTTTCACAGAACAGATTCAAAGCCCCAGTTTTAGTCAAGAAAGCAAGAAAAAGTCATATTTCTCGAAGAACAAGAAGGAGAGGAGACATGAAAATAAATCACAAAATCTATCTCGACTTCTTCAGAAGATGGCGCCGGTGATGATGGCTGCCGTGTCTTTTGCTGCTCTCCAACTCTGCATATTTCTCTACTTTTTGCCACCAAAACTATGCAAGAATATGGTCATCATTATCTGACTGAAGAATTCAATGTTTTATTGTAGTCATAAACTAAATTATATTGGTGTGCCAATGCTAATTTTGTCTTAATATACATTATTTAATTTCATATTCTGTTCTTGTATCATACTTTTTGCACTACTTGTTATTTTGTATATTATTATATATGTTGCATTGTTGGAGGAGCTCAGGTCAGAAGAGTTTCATTGCCATTTCTACCCTGTAGCTTTTGTGCATATGACAATAAAACCTTTGAATCTGAATCCTCATATACCTCATTCACACCAACGCAACTTCGGTTCAAGCTCCGTGCTAGAGCTTTTCAGGTTCAGAACCGGTTCTTCGGTTTAGCGGAGGCTCTTTTCACACTGCACAGAGTTCGACTGGTGCTGCTCTGCTTGTTAAGTTTCTCTATCGTTGTGAACAAACTGGATAAAACGTGGGCTTTCTGTTGTTGTTCAGGAGTTGATCCCGCCCCTGCCCCTGCCCCCGCCTCGACGTAAGCGTGACGTATGTGGTGCTTTTGCTCTAGCCGGACAATTTTTTGGTGCTTGAAACGAACCGGATTCCGGAGCTAAGAGGCTGCTCCGCTGCGGTGTGAACAGGAAAACCCGGTGCTTTTCAAGCTCCAGCTCCGAACCGGCCCTGAAACACCGTTGGTGTGAATGAGGTATATGCTGACCCGGTCCATATGATGAAGTCGTCCGGCTTTGTGAGCGTTGCCATGTGATCGAAGGCCGACTGGATGAGGCGGTAGGGCGAGTCACACAGGAAGTCTCCGAACACGCCGGGGTTGGTGGCCGGGACTCCTTTAGAGGAGAAGCACACCTTGGTGGGGTCCGGGGTCAGGTGGTAGGTGGGGTCCAGGTGGAGGTCAGTGATGTGCCAGAACCTTCCTGAAGAGAGATGGAGGGAAGGTGGATAAGAAGAAGAGAGCAAAGAGACAGAGGGGATAACAAATAAGATATGATATGACTTTAATGGTCAGATCGAGTCTGAAATGTGACTTGCATCACAGCAGCTCCATGTGTAACATCAAACGACAATACATGAAAAACAAACATTTAACAGCACGGTCACTGAGAGAAAACGTGCTCAAAGATCCATCAGCGTGCATTTGATCTGGACTCAGCTCTGTATTTACTGTGAGGATTGACTGGAGCACAAAGGATGCTTCAGTCTGACTTTATTGAATCTCCCATTAGATGGTAGCAGTTCATACTCGCTGTACCGAACATGGTTTTGGGTCCGAGGTTATGTTGTTGGACAGCCATTTAAATATGACAACAGATGCAATGAGTGGTAGAGAATGGAGATGTGAATGGGGTATTTTTGACCAAACACATGCAAGTAAAGTTGTGTTGCAACAAATTGATAAATAATGCATGAATTTTCCATTAAGTTACTAGAAGAAAGGGTGAAAGAGATGCTGAAATATATATATTTATTAGGACATGTGCATGGTTTATTTTTATTTTTAAGACATGCAAATGAGGGTTAAAATGTGTTAAAATAATATCATGTATTTTTTGCCTTTAGTTCCTTTTACGTTGTATGTTGGGCTGATTAATTAATTAATTTGTACTTGCTTGTTGAGCACTAAATAATGGCATAAGTCCTATTTTTGAAATATTTAAAGGTGGGGTAGGTAAGATTGAGAAACCGGCTCGAGATACACTTTTTGTTATATTCCATGGAATGCTCTTAACATCCTGATAGCAATGAATATCTGTTCAAGTGCTTTGACAAAAAATCCATTAAAAAAAGTCATCTGTGGAAGCCGTGGAACTGTAAAAAGCACGACCAATCATAAAATGACTGGATGGCCTACCTGCCTGTCAGCCTTCCATCTCGTGCCCTCATTGGTCATGTGCGCGTTCGTGTGTGTTGGAGGAGGGGCTCTGTAAGGAAGTGGCACATTTGTTCCGGTTGTGTATTTTCTAATTCTAGCGCACTCGAGCTGGTTTCTCCAAAATTACCTACCCCACCTTTAAGATGACAAATTAATTGTATTATTTATTTGATTCATGTTAAGTTATAAAACAAACTCCAAAAGCCTGTTTTACAATTAATAAAAAGTAAAAAAAGAAAAATTCAAACCATTAAATTACATGTCAGGAGAGTGTCTTGCCAAACTCCATTTAAAAAACAGTTAATTAATTGGTTAATGATCATTTACATTGAATATGCAACTCCCATAGAACAAATTAACAAGTAATATAAATGAACAATATCTTAGGGTTAATTCGGCGTGCATGCCATCAAACAAAAAGCACTAATTTTAATTAAAAAAAACGACTTTTACAACTGAATCCTCATATTGTTCATCCTCTGGCAGAGAAACAATGCATGTCCATTTACTCTGAACATTGTACTTTGTGCAGTCTTATACATTCAACAAAAAGACACACAAATACACTTCTAGACCTCCACCTCCAGAGTTCATTAGCGGAGATTCCTCTCACCTGTGCCCGGCAGGTAGCTGCTTTTAGCGGGCGCCGCTTCCAGAGGAGCCGCTCCACACAGCAGCAGCAGCAGCGGAACAACACAAGAAAGTAGTCCCATGTTCATCCTCTTACAAATACACACTGTTTGTATGTTAAAAGCCCTCAGTTTGGTGCAACACATAAACTACATTCAAACTAAAGTATGTAACCACTGCAGGTCGTTCTCCTCGGAAATAAACAGGAAGTGCTCACAGGTCATGTGACTCGTGTTTTGAAGGAACTGAGATCTGCTGCTTATCAATAAAGGGAAGTAACGAAGTACTTTTATTCAAGTACTGCAGGCTTTATGTAGTAAACATTGAGGTAGTTTAATTGACCATAGGCTATACTGTATACTTGTATTGCATCTGTGCCAAATGTTGTACTTTTACACAACTTAATTGACAGATATGTTACAAAGTACACACCAAATATATTATAAGTGTGTAAAACAGGGTGCATTAATATACATTTAACTTCCAAAACAAATATCAAATAGTTACATTTGGCTCCAATAGTGCAATTATGCTCTATATTATACTCCTATTGGGTATTCTAATTGACCTAATCTATAGATATATATGTTTTTACCTGTAGATTTACTGTTAATTTCTTATTTTATTGTTTACTCATGTGCATTGACCTGCTGCTGTAACAAAACAATTTCCCAATTTGGGATAAATACCTAACCCTAACCCTAACCCATGCCTACATACAATAATATGAAACTATTATCTAAAGGCCAATAGTGAAAATAATTAATCTTATTTTTTATGCTTTTGGTTCATTTGCATATTTCATTTTTGCTTAATTGCATTTCCATTGCAGTGCTTTTACTCAATGGAGTGTGTGTGTGTGTAATATTTGTACTTTGACTTGATCTGAATATTACCTAATAGTACATCCATATTGTACTTTTTTAACACCCGCCCAACATTTTTGGCTTTTGACCCCGAGGCAGGGGGTACACGTCGCCCCTAATCTCCAGATTAATGTGGTGGACATGAGTTATGAGCACTTCTAATCAAAAATAATGCTGTTTCTTGTTTTATGGTTTGATATGAAAGACCCCTTAAGGACCAAAGAGATACAACGATCCAGCATTTTAGGATCTATGACATATTTCAATACTTTTCTGCAACATACATTTTCTTTTGTTTCCTGTCCATCTAATTATCCCCTCAACTTTGGGATTGAAAGGGTCACTTCCCCCAAAAGGACCTTTAGGGGGTGTCTAGCCATGCAGTTAATTGTGTCTTATAGATAATTAGATATCTGTCTCTGTCTCCACCCCTGTACAGTCAAGAGGGATGTTAGTCTCTGTCTCCACCCCTGTACAGTCAAGAGGGATGTTAGTCTCTGTCTCCACCCCTGTACAGTCAAGAGGGATGTTAGTCTCTGTCTCCACCCCTGTACAGTCAAGAGGGATGTTAGTCTCTGTCTCCACCCCTGTACAGTCAAGAGGGATGTTAGTGCCCACCTTTAAAAAAGATACCTTTAAAGAGGCATTTCTTTCAAAATCATTGCCTGTTTTTAATCTAAGTATTCAAAACACCTTGCTATCAAAACAATCTATTATAAGGTCATTTTTAGTAGTTTAAATTAAACAAATAATGACATTGAGCACTGCAGGTGAAACCACATCGTTTACACCACTAGAGGTGAGTGATCAGATATGTTTGGGTGACATAATCATTTAATTAATCCATGCATTAGTTGAATAAAGACTGTCATATTATACCTCTGTAGCGAGGGTTTAAGAGTCATTTAAGGCGTTAACATCCAATAATAGAGCAACTGTTTTCTATGAGGGGGTTATTTAGCAAATTAATGCAATTCTTCCAACTTTTTTCCAACATAAAAGTCACATTAAGTCACCGGTTTTTAAGATACGTCGATTTATTTTGTAGATTGAAAGTTAATGGCCTCAAGGTTTTCTGTTCCCCTCCTCTAAGAGGTCAAAGGTTGAGTTTTTCGGGGGGGATTTAATGTCACAATTTATTTTATCTGAGGTTTATTACTTTCTAGTGAACGATTGAACTATTACAAAACACAAGACAGGAGTCAAAGATGTAGTCTCTGTGCTTTTTTATTTCATGTTTTTCTCACACAGGTTTTCAAAGACGATCCATCCGTCACCACAGAAATGTTTTCATATATAAAAACAAAAATTCTTACAAAACATGTGCAGCCTGCAGGCCGCGGACATGTGGAGGAGGATGGAGTGCAAAGAGAAGCAAACAGTAAACAATAATTATAAAATCAACACTTCGTGGCCGGTCGGGATGCTGGCAGTCGGAGCACTTATGCCTTCTCGTAGCTGCGGCTCGCGTGGATGTCTTCGAAGGTCAGATTCTGCAGAGAGAGACAACAGTTACCATGAGAGCTCATTTAATGTTCACAAATACATGGTTTTATTGCAGAAAATGTTGTTTTTTAACAGCTTAAGTGAAGTATCAGGGGTGAGGATGCTTCTGGAAGGCAACAGGTTGGGACTTTGTTTGATGTATGCATGCTAATTAGAAAGAATTGCATGCTTGCTCACAAAAACAGAGCAAAACATGTTATTTGCTGTATTTCTGGAGCTCCAGAAAGAAAAAGAAATGTGTCTTTTGTGACTTTGTTTAACATATTTTGTTGCTACATTTGATATTTTAATGCCTTTTACTTTTGTAACGAGCCCAAAAAGAGTTTGTCATGCACTAATGATCCCTAAGTAAAGTCAAACACCACATGCATTGCCATCATAACCTGAAAACAGCGTCATTTATTTCCCATTAATATGAAATATTCTGTATTCATTATCACGTTAAGATTTTATTTTGACAAAATCAGAAAAGCTGAGAGTCAAATGCTACTGTTTTAGTGTCATAGCGTATTCAACATGGACTCCTAAGCCCTTAAAACATAATGACATCTTTAAAAATAATATAAACTCAATTTAAAACAATGCCTTTTCTCTTGGTGCTAAAGATCAATAATGCACAACACATTTCCCAGATGGTGGGGTTAAATCTGCGTGGCTACAATGAACCTTTTGTGGTTTAAATGTCTCTTTCTGTTGCTAACGTATATTCAGTCTATATAAATCAAACAGGACAATAACTCGTGTTGATCCGGGTGTTTCTCTCTCACCATGACCAGCTTTCCGTCCTTGATTTCTCTGACGAACTTGGTCTCTTTGCCGTCCCACTTCTGGACGTGGACCAGCTTGTCTCCGTCCATGGTCACGGTGGACTGAAGGACAAAAGAGAGGAGTGTTTTGAGATTAGCACATTAAGAAGCTGCCAACTGTTGGTCTATTTCCAGACAACTCAACATGTCAATTCCTGTCATTGACCCACAAATACAAACAAAGGAATACCCTGTTTGACCCCCTGAATGCATGTGGAGAAAATACTATGTAAATGATATACTGAACATAATGTGCGAGAACAGTAGCAGGAATGAAATCATGGACTAAATACAAATCCTATTAATGACGCACAATGAGAAACAAAGGAACTACCCCTCTCATTATTGGGCAAAAAATACAATTTTATTGGGAAAAAAACAGTTGCAGGATTGAAATATTGGGTTAAATAAGATTTGTGACTTTTAAAAGGTAAGATTTAAAGAATACAAGTCCAGTTAAGACACTGGATACTTCATAAAAAACATTAAATATTGCTTTTTGGGGGTTTTCTGCATAAAAAATACTTGAATTTGGATCAATCAAGAGTTTTTGGTCTTATTCTTTCTATGTTTTTTGGTGTTTTTATAATTCTGTCGACTTACCTTGCAGTTCCTGTCATCGGCGGTGGTCTCGTCGAACTCCTCTCCCAGCTTGAAGGAGATCTCTGTGTTTTTGAAGGTGCTCT
>JAPTMU010000357.1:0-143059 GCA_028583405.1 Pogonophryne albipinna | reverse complement strand
TAGCGGCTCCTCTGGAAGCGGCGCCCGCTAAAAGCAGCTACCTGCCGGGCACAGGTGAGAGGAATCTCCGCTAATGAACTCTGGAGGTGGAGGTCTAGAAGTGTATTTGTGTGTCTTTTTGTTGAATGTATAAGACTGCACAGAGTACAATGTTCAGAGTAAATGGACATGCATTGTTTCTCTGCCAGAGGATGAACAATATGAGGATTCAGTTGTAAAAGTCGTTTTTTTTAATTAAAATGTGTGCTTTTTGTTTGATGGCATGTACGCCGAATTAACCCTAAGATATTGTTCATTTATATTACTTGTTAATTTGTTCTATGGGAGTTGCATATTCAATGTAAATGATCATTAACCAATTAATTAACTGTTTTTTAAATGGAGTTTGGCAAGACACTCTCCTGACATGTAATTTAATGGTTTGAATTTTTCTTTTTTTACTTTTTATTAATTGTAAAACAGGCTTTTGGAGTTTGTTTTATAACTTAACATGAATCAAATAAATAATACAATTAATTGTCATCTTAAAGGTGGGGTAGGTAATTTTGGAGAAACCAGCTCGAGTGCGCTAGAATTAGAAAATACACAACCGGAACAAATGTGCCACTTCCTTACAGAGCCCCTCCTCCAACACACACGAACGCGCACATGACCAATGAGGGCACGAGATGGAAGGCTGACAGGGCAGGTAGGCCATCCAGTCATTTTATGATTGGTCGTGCTTTTTACAGTTCCACGGCTTCCACAGATGACTTTTTTTAATGGATTTTTTGTCAAAGCACTTGAACAGATATTCATTGCTATCAGGATGTTAAGAGCATTCCATGGAATATAACAAAAAGTGTATCTCGAGCCGGTTTCTCAATCTTACCTACCCCACCTTTAAATATTTCAAAAATAGGACTTATGCCATTATTTAGTGCTCAACAAGCAAGTACAAATTAATTAATTAATCAGCCCAACATACAACGTAAAGGAACTAAAGGCAAAAAATACATGATATTATTTTAACACATTTTAACCCTCATTTGCATGTCTTAAAAATAAAAATAAACCATGCACATGTCCTAATAAATATATATATTTCAGCATCTCTTTCACCCTTCTTCTAGTAACTTAATGGAAAATTCATGCATTATTTATCAATTTGTTGCAACACAACTTTACTTGCATGTGTTTGGTCAAAAATACCCCATTCACATCTCCATTCTCTACCACTCATTGCATCTGTTGTCATATTTTAAATGGCTGTCCAACAACATAACCTCGGACCCAAAACCATGTTCGGTACAGCGAGTATGAACTGCTACCATCTAATGGGAGATTCAATAAAGTCAGACTGAAGCATCCTTTGTGCTCCAGTCAATCCTCACAGTAAATACAGAGCTGAGTCCAGATCAAATGCACGCTGATGGATCTTTGAGCACGTTTTCTCTCAGTGACCGTGCTGTTAAATGTTTGTTTTTCATGTATTGTCGTTTGATGTTACACATGGAGCTGCTGTGATGCAAGTCACATTTCAGACTCGATCTGACCATTAAAGTCATATCATATCTATTTGTTATCCCCTCTGTCTCTTTGCTCTCTTCTTCTGATCCACCTTCCCTCCATCTCTCTTCAGGAAGGTTCTGGCACATCACTGACCTCCACCTGGACCCCACCTACCACCTGACCCCGGACCCCACCAAGGTGTGCTTCTCCTCTAAAGGAGTCCCGGCCACCAACCCCGGCGTGTTCGGAGACTTCCTGTGTGACTCGCCCTACCGCCTCATCCAGTCGGCCTTCGATCACATGGCAACGCTCACAAAGCCGGACGACTTCATCATATGGACCGGGTCAGCATATACCTCATTCACACCAACGGTGTTTCAGGGCCGGTTCGGAGCTGGAGCTTGAAAAGCACCGGGTTTTCCTGTTCACACCGCAGCGGAGCAGCCTCTTAGCTCCGGAATCCGGTTCGTTTCAAGCACCAAAAAATTGTCCGGCTAGAGCAAAAGCACCACATACGTCACGCTTACGTCGAGGCGGGGGCAGGGGCAGGGGCGGGATCAACTCCTGAACAACAACAGAAAGCCCACGTTTTATCCAGTTTGTACACAACGATGGAGAAACTTAACAAGCAGCAGTGGTCCACTGAAGAGACCAGCTACCTGCTGGGAATCTGGTCTTCTGAAGAGGTACAGAGGAAGCTGGAGCACAATCGGCCATTGTTGTTGTTGTCGGTGTGAGCTGTGAGGGGTTTCCGCGCGGTTTGGCTTTATGAAGCAGGCACACAAACGGTTACGTCATGACGCAAACGATGACGCAGCACCAGATGGACTCTGGGCGGTGTGAAAAGAGCCTCCGCTAAACCGAAGAACCGGTTCTGAACCTGAAAAGCTCTAGCACGGAGCTTGAACCGAAGTTGCGTTGGTGTGAATGAGGTATATGAGGATTCAGATTCAAAGGTTTTATTGTCATATGCACAAAAGCTACAGGGTAGAAATGGCAATGAAACTCTTCTGACCTGAGCTCCTCCAACAATGCAACATATATAATAATATACAAAATAACAAGTAGTGCAAAAAGTATGATACAAGAACAGAATATGAAATTAAATAATGTATATTAAGACAAAATTAGCATTGGCACACCAATATAATTTAGTTTATGACTACAATAAAACATTGAATTCTTCAGTCAGATATTGATGACCATATTCTTGCATAGTTTTGGTGGCAAAAAGTAGAGAAATATGCAGAGTTGGAGAGCAGCAAAAGACACGGCAGCCATCATCACCGGCGCCATCTTCTGAAGAAGTCGAGATAGATTTTGTGATTTATTTTCATGTCTCCTCTCCTTCTTGTTCTTCGAGAAATATGACTTTTTCTTGCTTTCTTGACTAAAACTGGGGCTTTGAATCTGTTCTGTGAAAATGAGCAGTGTGAGACGAACACTTCATAGAAACTAGAGCTGTGGTTTTGCAGCAGTTTCACATCATTTTTTCTCACAGCTCAGTGTGTGATGTGTTCAAACCACTTTGAGCTTTTTAAAGAATGAGGACGTTTCTATAAAGGGAAGTCTCTATGGATGTTTTTGACTTCCTCTTTTTTTGTAGCTATCGGTTTTGGCCTTTTTTTTCACATAGACTCGAATGACCTTTAAAGAGTCCTCTCCTGCTGATGTTCAGGTGTATATCGGTATGTAGTGTCTCTACTTTAAAGAGTCCTCTCCTGCTGATGTTCAGGTGTATATCAGTATGTAGTGTCTCTACTTTAAAGAGTCCTCTCCTGCTGATGTTCAGGTGTATATCAGTATGTAGTGTCTCTACTTTAAAGAGTCCTCTCCTGCTGATGTTCAGGTGTATATCAGTATGTAGTGTCTCTACTTTAAAGAGTCCTCTCCTGCTGATGTTCAGGTGTATATCAGTATGTAGTGTCTCTACTTTAAAGAGTCCTCTCCTGCTGATATTCAGGTGTATATCAGTATGTAGTGTCTCTACTTTAAAGAGTCCTCTCCTGTTGATGTTCAGGTGTATATCAGTATGTAGTGTCTCTACTTTAAAGAGTCCTCTCCTGCTGATGTTCAGGTGTATATCGGTATGTAGTGTATCTACTTTAAAGAGTCCTCTCCTGCTGATGTTCAGGTGTATATCAGTATGTAGTGTCTCTACTTTAAAGAGTCCTCTCCTGCTGATGTTCAGGTGTATATCAGTATGTAGTGTCTCTACTTTAAAGAGTGCTCTCCTGCTGATGTTCAGGTGTATATCAGTATGTAGTGTCTCTACTTTAAAGAGTCCTCTCCTGCTGATGTTCAGGTGTATATCAGTATGTAGTGTCTCTACTTTAAAGAGTCCTCTCCTGCTGATGTTCAGGTGTATATCAGTATGTAGTGTCTCTACTTTAAAGAGTGCTCTCCTGCTGATGTTCAGGTGTATATCAGTATGTAGTGTCTCTACTTTAAAGAGTCCTCTCCTGTTGATGTTCAGGTGTATATCAGTATGTAGTGTCTCTACTTTAAAGAGTCCTCTCCTGCTGATGTTCAGGTGTATATCAGTATGTAGTGTCTCTACTTTAAAGAGTCCTCTCCTGCTGATGTTCAGGTGTATATCAGTATGTAGTGTCTCTACTTTAAAGAGTCCTCTCCTGCTGATGTTCAGGTGTATATCAGTATGTAGTGTCTCTACTTTAAAGAGTCCTCTCTTGCTGATGTTCAGGTGTATATCAGTATGTAGTGTCTCTACTTTAAAGAGTCCTCTCTTGCTGATGTTCAGGTGTATATCAGTATGTAGTGTCTCTACTTTAAAGAGTCCTCTCCTGCTGATGTTCAGGTGTATATCAGTATGTAGTGTCTCTACTTTAAAGAGTGCTCTCCTGCTGATGTTCAGGTGTATATCAGTATGTAGTGTCTCTACTTTAAAGAGTCCTCTCCTGTTGATGTTCAGGTGTATATCAGTATGTAGTGTCTCTACTTTAAAGAGTCCTCTCCTGCTGATGTTCAGGTGTATATCAGTATGTAGTGTCTCTACTTTAAAGAGTCCTCTCTTGCTGATGTTCAGGTGTATATCAGTATGTAGTGTCTCTACTTTAAAGAGTCCTCTCCTGCTGATGTTCAGGTGTATATCAGTATGTAGTGTCTCTACATGTCTCCATGCTTTAATGTTCAAAAAGCTCTTTATTGTTCTCATACTGCCTGTGCTGCAGCACCTCTTTTCACCCTCTGTCTGAAACCAGAGCCCAGTCTGCTCTGATTGGTGAGCTGGCCTGTTCTGTTCTGATTGGTCAACCGCTTAGTGATGTCCCGCCCCTTAGCCTATCATGTACAATGTGTTGGAGCGCTACCCAATAAATGTGCATGTGTTGTCCGGCAGTGGCTCAGTCAGTAGGGGCTTGGACTGGGAGCCGTAGGGTCGCCAGTTCAAGTCCCCGACCAGACCTAAAATATGGAGTGTGGACTGCTACTTTGAGAGGTCCCAGTTCACCTCCTGCCCTGCCGTGGTGCCCTTGAGCAAGGCACCGGACACCCTGAAATCCAGGAATTCATAAAGGCTTATTAACATACTTAAGAAAACACTTAATCCTTCACCCCAGGGGGTCTTTGCAAGTTTAAGCTACTGTGCAGGCAGATTTCTTGCTTCATTCCTTTGTTATTGAGCTCTGTAGCATGACTTTGCCTTTTCACTTGAAGAGGAAATGCACTGCGCTGTGGGAGTCATGATATATCTGCAATATGTGTCGAGAAATCAGGGTTTTCTCAACACATATTGCAGACATATCAGTCTTGAAAGCACCTTAATCCTTATATTATACTTTATTTCTATCAGTCTAAATGTTATTGATCTGCATATATTGTATTGTAATGTATTTTCATCCTATATTCCCAATATGTGGTCAGTTTATCCAAATAATAAGAATTTGGTATTCTTGTAAATTCAAATAAATCTCCCAAACCTATTCTTATTCTGGTGGCCCATTTACTTGTGGGCTTATAGTGTTAATAAATAAATAATAATCAATATGTGTCCCTCCTGTCCCCCAGAGACAGTCCCCCTCACGTCCCTGCAGGCGAGCTCTCCACAGACCTGGTGGTCCAGGTGATCGGGAACATGACGGAGACGATCAGACAACACTTCCCCAACATCACCGTCTACCCCGCGCTGGGGAACCACGACTACTGGCCGCAGGTATCTTAAGCCGCATTTCGACTTCAGGTTTTAACGCGGCTCGGTTCACCTTTGCTCGGCTCGGCTCACTTTAAGCTGCGTTTCCATTACAGTTAGTAACGTGGGTAGTAACTATAGTAACCACGCAGTGTAGGCATGTTTTCCTACTGGAACCACTCCGGCCGTTGTGGTCCTTGACGGCTCTATAATGACTCTTCAGCTTTTTTTCTTTTCTCTACACTGGAGGAACGTCTGTACCTCGTACGTTGTTGAAATTAAAAATACTTTGTTGAAATTAGAAATACTTGCTGACGGTAGCTCGTCTGTTTTAAAAATGGTGCTTATGCGACGCTTGGGGACTGTCTCGCGCAATAATTGTGACGATTCTCTCTGACCAATCAGCGGTCGGCAGTGTTTTACGTCACCAGCTAAGCATATTTTCAGCTCGCTTGGAACCAAGACTGAGGTGGTTCTAAAAAAGTACCAGTGAGCCGGTACTGCCCCTAGTGGAAAAGCATAAAAGAGCGAGCCGAGCCACGCTAAAACCCTGTAGTGGAAATGCGCCTATATTCAAGTTTCAAGACGTTTTTTGTCATTTTTACATTAGCTACAGTGAAGATATGTCGATTCAAATATTAGGTCACAGGCTCCTCCAACAGTGCAACACAATACAACAGATACAATAGTGCAAGTAAAGTAAATACAAATAATATAGAATAATGCAAGAGAGTCTCTAGTCTTACATTGTTACATTGCATTTAGCTGACGCTTTTATCCAAAGCGACTTACAATAAGTGCGTTCGACCAACAAAATAGAAACTTGAAGAAAACAGAATCATAAAGTACATCAGGTTTCATAGAGCAAAAACATTTCAAGTGCTACTCAACTGGCTTTAGATAAGCCAGTCCTTTATTAGTATATAAGTTATTTGTTAATAGTTCTATCGCTCGAAGTGGAGTCGAAAGAGATGAGTTTTCAGTCTCCCCCGGAAGGTGTGTAAGCTATCTGCTGTCCTGATGTCAATGGGGAGCTCATTCCACCATTTTGGAGCCAGGATAGCAAACCCACGTGTTTTTGCTGATGGGAACTTGGGTCCACTTCGCAGCGAGGGTGCAGCGAGCCGTTTGGCTGATGCAGAGCGGAGTGCACGTGCTGGGGTGTACGGTTTAACCATGTCCTGGATGTAGGAAGGGCCAGATCCATTCGCAGCATGGTACGCTAGTATCTTGAAGTGGATTCTAGCAGTTACTGGAAGCCAGTGGAGGGAGCGGAGGAGCGGAGTGGTGTGGGAGAATTTAGGAAGGTTGAAGACCAGACGAGCCGCTGCATTCTGGATGAGCTGCAGAGGTCGGATGGCACATGCAGGTAGACCAGCCAGGAGGGAGTTGCAGTAGTCTAGGCGTGAGGTGACGAGAGCCTGGACCAGAACCTGCGTGGCTTTCTGGGTCAGCTGGGGACGTATCCTCCTGATGTTGTAAAGCGTGTATCTGCAGCAGCGGGTTGTTGCAGCGATGTTTGCAGTGAAGGACAGGTTGTTATCTAGGGTCACACCCAGATTCCTTGCAGTCTGAGTCGGGGAAACAACAGAGGTGCCGATGTTGATTGTCAGGTCAAGAGTGGGACAATCTTTTCCCGGAAGGAAAAGGAGTTCTGTCTTGTCAAGGTTGAGCTTGAGGTGATGATCAGACATCCACTGAGAGATGTCAGCTAGACAAGCAGAGATGCCTTGTCTATATACAAGTAATTGGAATATGATGTATTCGATACATCTAAATCTAAGGTAACTTAGATTTAAGATCTTCTTACGGCACGCAATGGTAAAAAGGAGGATGTGTATATGGATATAGCATCATACAGTATGAGTTTAGCCTAAAGTTTTACCCTGTTATCACTTTTTACTAAGTTCCACCATTATTTTACAGAATTGGAGTGAAGGAGGAAGGCGGAAGGCTTTTCTAATGCTCAGTCACTTAATCAATTTGTATTATGCCTTTTGTTGTGAAATTAAATGAACATATCTTCAAATTTGAGCATTTTAAGGCAAATATGTAATCTATATCTGAGTGTGTTCGACATCTTATTTCCATCTAATGTTAATATTTGCGAATTGATATCAGTCAAAACTTAAAGTGGACCTATCATGCTATATTTGAATAATATAGTGTAGGACCATACCTATATAAGGCATATTTATACTTTTTATCTTTCAAAATACTAAACAGATCATGCATTTTAGCCATTCCTCATTTCGCTCAATTTAACACTGTCTTTGCATGGGCTGTGAGAACAGCACCATCTACAGGCCTGGCATATGTACTGCAGCGTCTCCAGCGCTTTCGAACGGCAATGTCCGTGGCTGTCTCCTCCTGATTGGTGGAGTTGGCCCAATAGCCGTAGCACCACTTCTGTGACGTCAGAGAAGTGTTCAAATCTGGATCAGTCTGTATCAGATAGGTCACCTTTAATATCTGATTCTTGATTTAGAAAATGTTAAAAAATATTGCATTTTAGGAAAGCATTACATATATTTATTGGCATAACATATAAATATAATATCCTACTTTTATATATTGTTTCCTGTCAATTGGTATTTCATCATGTATATGTTCTACTTTTTTAATGCGGTTTTATTTCTATTTTTAGATGTTTACTTTTTAGAATTTCTACCCTTTTTAATTTCTCTTATGTCCAATGCCTTGTCTTTTATGCAACGCAAATATTTCCCAAATAAAGTTCATCTTATCTTAAATGCTGATTCACATCCGTAGTGTTTCGGCAGGTGAAGACATTTAATGATCTGCTGCAAAGCGTATTGACCTCTTTCTGTGCGTGGTTGTTTTAGGACCAGATGCCGACCTCCACTAACGCCGTGTACCGAGCTGCTGCCGAGCTGTGGAGGCCGTGGCTGCAGAATGAAGCTCTGCTCACTCTCTCTCAGGGTAACAGGTCTCCTTTAATCCTCACACACACACACAACATGGTTTCAATACATTTATCTAACCCTCTTTCCCAGAATTCAAAACTGTATTTACTCCAACAATTCCCAAATCTTGTTCGACAGTTTGAAATGGAGACTAAATAAGTAACGTATTAAAAAGAAAAAGAAGTTTACTAACCCTACATGACACACCCAAAACACAGAAAGGCATATTTTTTAGCGGGTTTTCCTCCGTTAAAAACCTGCACATATGTAGAGAGATTAAACCAATTAAACAATTACATAGAAGTTTTAGTTAACAGTCGTCTGATCCTTTTTATATATCTAAATGAAACCATATTATTTCGTAAAGCAAGTTTGAGTTTGCAAACATATAGAAAACATATACAGGTCCAATTTTTAAATGTCCTGCTTTGAAATACCTACTTAACTTTAACCAAAGGTAGAAGAAAAAAAGTCTCATCACGCTGTTGATCCGCTCACAATAACTGTCTTTTGTCAGGTTTTATTTTCTGGTTTTGTCCCCTTCCTTCAGGAGGTTTTTACTCCCAGCTGGTGAAGCCTGGTCTGCGGGTCGTCAGTCTGAACACCATCCTCTACTACGGTCCTAATAAAGTGACGGAAAACATGACGGACCCTGCAGGACAGTTCGAGTGGCTCGAGAAGACTCTGCAGAAAGCTGCTCAGAGTCTGGAGAAGGTCTGATATATGTCTGTCTTTACATCTTGAACCCTGTTTCCACTTTAAAGGTGTCCTATTATACTGTTTTGAAGCTCCAAACACCAAACAGATCATTGCAGCATTACCCATAATCCCCTCTGTTTCAGCCCGGTTTCAAAAGAGCTGATTCTCTGTCTGTTACTTTAGATCAGTGCTTCTCAAAGTGTGGTCCGCGGACCACTGGTGGTCCGTGAGTGCCCCCTAGTGGTCCGTGAGTATATTGGTAAAATGTCACATTTGAAATTAATAAATAAATTAAAGTTTTCCGCACTCTCGAGGGAATATCTCCGCAATGGAGCGAGCTTAAGTTTCACTTTCAATTGCATGATATAGCCCAGCACAACACCTTCATCACACATGTTGCCACTTGTTTGTATTTTCTATTCTAGAAAAACTATGTGTGTTTGGACATTTGTGGAGTTAGGTGGTCCGCGAGTGTTTTTTTATCGGTTAAGTGGTCCTTGGTATGAACAAGTTTGAGAAACACTGCTTTAGATGAATATAAGGAGCCCCTCCCCACGCCCCTCTGAGAGAGATTTGGTTAAAAAGAACTCAATGGCGCTCTAGGAGGAGATTCAGGTGATAGTGGGGGGAGGGTTACCTTGGTTGCTGATTGGCTAACGGCCCGTCCACACAGCGGCGTGCGTTGACGCTTGCCGGCGGGCGTGTCTGACACTCGACCAACAACCAATCACATGAATCTCCCGCCCCTGACACACAAGCAGCGGTTTGATTGGCTAGAGCTTGTACTGGCATATGATTCGATTGGCTGACGATTCTGCCGAGGCATCAAAAGTTGAACATTGCTCAACTTTTGAAGCCAGCAACGCCAGCAACGCTCCACGTCGCTTCCCAAAATGCAGTTCGGTTAAAAGTGACGTCACCCCATTCAAAGTGAATGGGCAGAAGCGTTGGAAGCTTCAACGCACGCCGCTGTGTGGACGGGCCGTAATGGTTACACAAGACAAAACATCGTTATGACATCATAAAGTGACCAAAATCTGATCAGCTCATTTTCAGACAGGTTTTTATAGAAATGGATCAAAAAGAGAGAGAATCTTTGTTCCTGAAACTTTCAGAGTCTCTTTCCACAGAGGGGACACATGTTGATGAAGAGACATGAAGAAGAGGGGACACATGTTGATGTAGAAGAGACATGAAGAAGAGGGGACACATGTTGATGTAGAAGAGGGGACACATGTTGATGTAGAAGAGACATGAAGAAGAGGGGACACATGTTGATTTAGAAGAGACATGAAGAAGAGGGGACACATGTTGATGTAGAAGAGACATGAAGAAGAGGGGACACATGTTGATGAAGAAGAGGGGACACATGTTGATGTAGAAGAGACATGAAGAAGAGGGGACACATGTTGATGTAGAAGAGACATGAAGAAGAGGGGACACATGTTGATGTAGAAGAGACATGAAGAAGAGGGGACACATGTTGATGAAGAAGAGGGGACACATGTTGATGAAGAAGAGGGGACACATGTTGATGTAGAAGAGACATGAACAAGTGGGCTTTGTATAATAGGTGACCTTTAAAAAAAAATAGCTAAATGCTGCTGTGATGAAACGCCATATTATGTTCAAAACCACATCAAGGATTGTCTCTGAAACAGTTTGGAGCTCAAAGGCTTTCTCTCTTGCCGGTTATACCACCAGGTGAGTTCCTTTTTACTTCCTGCTTCTTCACACACATGCTCTCTCCAGTACAGGTTAGCTCTGAGTGTTAGCGATGCTAATGTAAACACCGACCATATTACGTCCAAAACAGTCGGGCATTGTTTCTGATAGCAACGTTTCTGATTGGGCCGTGGGTCCACATTTCAGATATTACGTCATATCGGACGCAAATCTGGATCAGCGCCGTTGTTCCCCGTTTTTAGAGATTTGGGTACGGAGGAAAAGAGAAAGGGTTTTATTTTCTGACGCTGCGTGAGTTCCCTGACACACCGGGGACACATATTTATGTATAACAGACATTAAAAAGTGCATCTTGCATGATAGGTCCCCTTTAAGACTTGTGATTAAATGTGTGTGTCTTCTTGTCGCTTCAGGTGTACATCATCGCTCATGTGCCGGTGGGTTACCTCCCCTGGGCCAGAAACACCACGGCGGTGAGAGAGAAACACAACGAGCGGCTGGTCTCCATCTTCAGGAAGCACAGTGATGTCATCGCGGGACATTTCTATGGACACACACACCGGGACAGCATCATGGTGCTGCTGGACCAACAAGGTGAGTCATTGTGTGATTCAACAGCTGTTTAATCATAACTGGGTGTTTGCAGTTCATTTATTTATTTGGTTTGCTATTTTATCTTTTCTTGAATATCATTTACCTCTGTTATGTATTTGTTTGTTTATTTACAGTTTATTATGTTAATAATGTAGTGTTTGGGAGAAGGGGTGGGATTAAATAAGTGTAAACTTCTTCCCACCCCTTCTTGGATGTGTAATTGGGTAGATTATTTGTTTATACATAATTTAGAATCAGTAATATTTTTGTATATCAATTTGAAATCTAATCAAATCCAAATCAAAACATTATCTTGATTTGACTCTGAAGTACCAAAAGTTGATATTTTTGATGAATAAAAAAAAAAGGGTGAATTTGATTCTGAGATAATTGACCTCCACTTAAAGGTGGGGTGGGTAAGTTTGAGAAACCGGCTCGAGATACACTTGTTATTATATTCCATGGAATGCTCTTAACATCCCGATAGCAATGAATATCTGAAGTGCTTTGACAAAAAATCCATTAATAAATATCATCAGTGGAAGCCGTGGCGCTGTAAAAAGCACGACCAATCATCTGAGCCGGCTAAAGTAACTGGATGGCCTACCTGCCTGTCAGCCTTCCATCTGTGCACAAACTTATCTCGTGCCCTCATTGGTCATGTGTGTGTTGGAGGAGGGGCTCTGTGAGGAAGTGGCAGATTTGTTCTGGCTGTGTATTTTCAAATTCAAGCGCACTCGAGCTGGTTTCTTTAAAATGACCTACCCCACCTTTAAGCTAATGTTGTCGTATACATTTCTCAAAAATCAGGCTGAAACTACTCGAAACATCGGCTTTTTGCAGTTAAAGTCCTCTAAATGTACATATATTAACTCTTCCGGAATTGTCCAGGCCGTATACTGTAGTATTTAAACAAAGTTCATTTGTTCCTGATGTAAGCATCCAACTGTACGATGAAAGAGGAACAAATAAAAGACCTGCTGACTTCTTAAAAGGAAGTCAAAAGGGATCCAGGACACATGCCTTCAGTATTAAAAACAGCTGAATCCTGTGATGTGTGTTTTCTCGCCCTGCAGGTATACCGGTGAATTCTCTGTTTGTCTCTCCGGCCGTCACACCAATCAAAAGTCTTTTGGAGCCGTACTCCAACAACCCAGCTTTCCGCATGTACCTGTACGACACCGAGGACTTCTCCATGCAGGTGAGGAGCTCCAGGGGACACAAACACAACCAGCAAACTGTTCCACCAAAATAAACTAATGAAACAACTAAATAAAAGTTAGTTTGAGGCCTCTAGTGTGATCCTTTTATGTTTTTCTTATCACAATGAAACCTTATTGAGTTGTAAAGCAATTTTCTGAGATCTGAGTTTGCAGGCATTTTGACAATTCAGGTCCAACCAAAAATGTCTGAACTGCAACATGCACTCTTAACCTTTACTCAACCTGCAATACACCAACAGAAAACAGCACAAAAGGCATAGGTAACTATTATTGGTTGCTTTTCCCATGTTAAAAAACCTGCTTAGACCTGCTTTTTTGTTACACTAATTAAACAATACAGTAACACTTTGGTAAAGTGTTATCCTTTATTCTTTTATAACGCAATGAAACCTTGTTTGACCTTATTCTAAAAAGCAATTCTGAGTTCGCAAACATACAAACAATATTCAGGTCCAAATTCAAATGTCCTTCTTTGAAATACTTACTTAACTTTAACCAAAGAAAAAAGTCTCTTTGATGATTCATCACGCTGTCAATCAGCTCACAATAACTGTGTTGTTGTATTCAAAATGTCTCTTTCTCTCCCTCTCCCTTCTTTCGGCTCTTTTCTCCCTGTGAAGGACATCTGGCAGTACTTTCTGAATCTGACGGAGGCCAACGAGAGACAAAGTGCCGCGTGGAGGCGGGAGTACGTCCTGAGGGAGGCGTTCGGATTGGCCGACCTGAAGCCGCTCAGCCTTCTGAAGCTGGGTCTGAGCTTCATGGAGCAGAGCACAGCCTTCGATTCGTACTTCAAACAATACATGGTGGGCTACGACAGCAGCTTCACCTGCGGGGGGGCGTGTAAGATCAGCCAGGTGTGTGCCATGCTCTACCTAGACCAGCTGGCATACTCCAGATGTGTGGAGAAGGGAGGAAGATCCAAGAGGAGGGATTCATCTCAGGGGCCACTTTTTAGATATGTCTCACTCTGCAGGAGTCATGAGAAGGGCCTTCGGGTATCAAAGCTATCCAGATTATAAACTGCCCGATTACACAACTAATAAGGTATTTAATACAGAGAACATTAAGACATATATATAGATGTAGATGTGTGGAGAAAGGAGACATTTAAATGTACATTTTGTTAAAAGAAAACAAATATATTGTTAATAATTTAGTTTTTGGGAGAAGGGGTGGGATTAAATGAGTGTAAACTTCGTCCCATCCCTTTTCGTATGTGTAATTAGGTAGTTCATTTGTTTATATATCATTTGCTACTGCTTAACTTTGTACAATATCATCATTCTCATGTTTCATTTCATTATTATTTAGTTTTACACATTCAAAATAAATCAAATCAAAAGGGAGGATGGTAGCAGGGAGGAAGATCTAAGAGGAGGGATTCATCTCAGGGGCCACTTTTTTATATTTCTTACTCTGCAGGAATCATGAAAAGGGCCTTAAACTGGCTCTGCTGTTACCAACAAAATGTTCATACCTGTAGCCGTAGCTGCAGCAGTAGTAGCAGCAGTAGCCGTAGTAGCAGCAGTAGCCGTAGTAGTAGTAGTAGTAGTAGTAGTAGTAGTAGTAGCAGCAGCAGTAGTAGCAGTAGCAGTAGTAGTAGCAGCAACAGTAGCCGTAGTAGTAGCAGCAGCAGCAGTAGCCGTAGTAGCAGCAGTAGCAGTAGCAGTAGCAGTAGCAGTAGTAGTAGTAGTAGCAGTAGCCGTAGTAGCAGCAGCAGCAGCAGTAGCAGTAGTAGCCGTAGCTGCAGTAGCAGTAGTAGCAGCAGCAGCAGCAGCAGTAGTAGTAGCCGTAGTAGTAGCAGTAGCAGTAGCAGTAGCCGTAGTAGCAGCAGTAGTAGCAGCAGCAGCAGTAGCAGTAGTAGTAGCCGTAGTAGTAGCAGTAGCAGTAGCCGTAGTAGCAGTAGCAGTAGTAGTAGTAGTAGTAGTAGTAGTAGCAGTAGCCGTAGTAGCAGCAGTAGTAGCAGCAGCAGCAGTAGCAGTAGTAGTAGCCGTAGCAGTAGCAGTAGCAGTAGCAGTAGCCGTAGCAGTAGTAGTAGTAGTAGTAGTAGTAGTAGTAGTAGTAGTAGTAGTAGCAGCAGCAGCAGCAGCAGCAGCAGCAGCAGTAGTAGTAGTAGCAGCAGCAGTAGCAGTAGCCGCAGTAGTAGTAGTAGCAGTAGCAGTTCCAGCCTCCAACTGGCTTTGCTGTTACTAAAAATCCATCCTACAATTTGCAGTTTCTTTTCTTACTGTTCAGGCATCAAAAGTTTCCAAATGGCATCTAGATGAACATTTGCTCTGTTTCCACATTCTTCGGTTAAGGAGGGATTTATCTAAGGAATTGTTGAGTTTTGAAAAAACTATTTTTAACTTTCTGGAATAATGAATGGGACGTAGAATTGGTTCTTTCTTGTTATTAAACATGCATTTTACCTTCTGGTATCAAAGCAATCCAGATTATAAACTGCTGAATTACACAATAAATAAGGTATGTAATACAGAGAACATTCACTGACAGACATATTACAAATATATTGATTTATATCAAAATGCATCTTACTAGAGAAAAGAAGACTCATCTAATTTTTGATTTTTACTTTTTAACTGATACCATGAACTGCAGCTGCTGCTAGGACTTTACATTCAGATTTCATTTGATTGCCTATATTATATTCAGTCATTTTCACTTTGGAATACATATTAAACAACTGAATAACCAGTTAAATATAGTGGAAATACGCAGATATAATGTAAAAAATACAAGTTTTATAGATATCCTGATCATGGTTGCAACCTTAAACATTATGTCCTCTAACTCTTCTGGGTATCACCTTTCTTTAAAGGAGATCACTTTAAAGGAACGTCGATTTAAAATGTACGATTTTTAAGGGATTTGTCTCCGAGGTCACAATTACTTTTAATAAATATGTTTGTACTTGAATCATGAAACGGTTATAATGCACTGTTTGCATTGTGTCAACATATAATATCTACCTTACACATGCTTTTATATAAACAATGAAACATGAGTGAAGGACATATGATCACAGAGAGGTTATTGATTTTAAATGTTATTTTTTCTACTTAATAAAGATCTTTATTCCAACACTGTGTTTACAGCCGTTCTGTTTCAGAGCTTAACCTCGGCGCTGTTGCTAGGCAGAAAGTCACAGTAAACAAACGCTGAACAGCTTCTCTCTTTTCTCAGCAAACTAACCTCAAACTGACCCTTTCTCTTCAGCTCCACCATCCCATTCTCCTCCTGTTCAAACCTTCCAGAAAGTCCTCTCGTTTCTCAGCACCAACTAAAGCATCCCCCCCCCCTCCCACCCTCCCCCTCCAGCTCTTTTGTCCCCCTCCTATTGTTGATTACACGTCTCTTAAAGCTCCGGTGAAAAGCTGTTTTTTTTATTAAAATGCATCGACTAAAGTCACCAGAAGTTGGCCTGTAATAGAAATGATCCAAATGATAGCCTGACTCATTCTAGTTTAAATCAAAGTGGGTGTGAAATGGCAGGAAAACACAAAATAAAACAATGTTATTTTAAGACTTCACTGCATTTCTTGTAAATAATGGGATAACATATAGATTCAAAACCCTATAATTCAGAGTAAAAATTAACGTTCTAGTTGAAGTGTTCACAGCCCAAACATATTTACAAATTGTTCTGGGGAATCCCAAGAAAACATAACCCCTTTTCCACATTTTTTAATAATATTTTAGTCAGTATTTGTCCAAGAGGGGTCACATTTAATTGTTACAGAAATAAAGATAAAAGGAAAACTAATAGAGCAGACTTGATTATGTAATAGTGGCATGAACACTATTAAATAAAATCACATGGACATTTCTTACAGGATGAAACAAACAAACACTAAAAAGCTAAAACACTACAATCATCCACAATCTTGAATAATTTGAAACATTTGGATATATTTATTTGTTCTGCACATGATTTGAAACTTATTGGATTCAACTCAATCTTTACACTTCAATGTTTTTATTTTTATTTCATCACGTTTTTACTTTAAAGTTAGTTTGATCTTTAGAAGTTGTTGTTTTTCAATTCTTCAGATGGAGCAAAGAGACTTCTCTGTTTGTTGTTCTCCTTTCACTGTGAAGCCATGCCAGGAACACTTCTCAGGAATGTAAGGTAACGCTGCTTCTCCATAGGTTGTTGTTTTTCTTTAAACTTCAGAAAGAAGAGAGACACCGAGTTTAGAAAGTTCCTGCAGCAGTGAATCTCTCTCCTGTTTGTGAAGTCTCTCCCCTCATGCTGTTATTATTCCACACTGAAAGCCTGACAGCTTGTAGCCGTGGCGACGGAGCCGCTGGTGGGCATGGCGATGGAGAGGACTCCCATCTCCACGGAAACAACAGTTAAGCTCCTCTGAATCCATCTCTGAGGTCACCGCTCCACCAAACTCCATTTAAGTTACCAACACTTTTATATGTGGTATCACAGACTGAAAAACGAAGTATATTTAAAGATATCACCCGTTTATGATTAGTTTTAATAATGTGAATGTATTCAGGGATGTTTACAGTGTTACAGCAAAGACACAGTGCGGATACAAGTGACATTTGTATGTTAAATAAAGAGGAAAGCACACGTTAATGATATAAAATCTAATACAAATCTGAGAATTTTACTGTGAAAGCGTTAATGCAGAAGTTTTAAATAGTGCAAATGCATTTGTTTGCGAAAGAGTAAGCATACTTCTAGACTATCAGAGTTATTAAACAAATGTTTTTATACAGTTTTTCTGTTGTTTAACGTGTCTCAGATGTATTTCAATTCATCAAGACGTCTCAGAGTTTTTGGATTCTTCGTAAACTGTTGAGGGATGCCAGAAAAACAAAGACCTCCTCAAGATAGCAAGGTGACACTGGGAGAGTAACTGATGTGCAGACAGTCATTTTGGGGTGGATTTTCCTTCTGATACTTTCCACCTCTTCAAAATGAAAAGTTGTGAACATTAAATGAAAAGATGGTTACTGAAGGGTCAATGAGATAGAAAAAAACGTGTGTGTGTGCGCGTGTGTGTGTGTGTGTGTGTCTGCTGGTGCCTCACAGTAAATTAATCTGAGGATTACTGTCAGGACATTATAGCAACTGCCCCTCCTGTGGAGCTGGAATCTGAGTGTGTTTTTTTTAACCATTAACTTTTAGACTTGAGTTTGCCTAATCCCTTTGAACATCTTCACGTTTGAAACTCTGTCCCTCTCTTAAGTTCCAATATAATTAGTGTCTCATCTTATTGATGTCATTCCGGCAGTTTTGAAGCTCACTTGAGCCCTAATGGCCGCGAGTGACCTCACAACAAGAGGAGGAATTAATATCTATATATATTATACATACACTTAGGTTGCAGATCTAACAGTATAAAAGCACACTTACTCTTCGGTTCACAGGGTATTTGTCTTAATAGTCATATTAAGTCATATTTCTTTTTTTTAAATCACATTTTCTGACTCTGCCAGAATCGTAATTTACATATGACTTCCTAAATCAGAAGTTATCCAGATGCAGTCTAGAAAACTAATTGTGCACTTCAACATTAAATTAGGAGTCAGTTCCGATATGTAATCAATACTGTGGACAATACACACGGGAGCAGTCTTTCCAATTAATTAATTCACATTAATACAAGTCAACACCACCCAGAGAGAATGCTTGATCCTGAGTAAATATAAAGATTTAAGTGGATTTTATTAAATTACTTAACTAATAAGACCTCTCATGAACTAATGCTCACTCGAGTGTTACAACCCCCTCCACACTATGTCGTAATTTAGATGCAGACACGTTTCTTTGTCTGCTTTTAACTCTGTAAGAATAACTTGGCGGTGTCTATAGATGACATTTCCGTGGTTTACTTGGGCTTAATGTCATTGCAAAGTATTTTCTTTTTCGTAGATAGATCAGATTTAATTGTCTTTAATGACTGTGGTTCAAAAGCTGACGCCGGCCGACACACTCCATATTAACTGCTTATGTTTCCACAAGCATGTATTTTCTTTTAACTTCTGTTGTTTTCTGTTGTTTTCCAGCAAAATACAGAACCATTTTTACATATAACTTACTAATTACATATTCTAATTCCACATACAACTGTTAAAGGTTTACGTTTAAAGTCATATTTACGCATTTGTGGTAGTATTTGTAAACGTGGAAAGACCTTTGCGCAGTCATATTTATGCATTTTACACATTAAATGCCTTTTGCACATTTCAAATGCATGGTTTGTGGATTGCCTTCTGACCGTTACAAATATCATCGTGCAAAAACGTTCACAGACGATCAACTGAAACCTTTGAATGTCTCTTCTATTTTAAGGGGTTGCTGCATGAATGCACTCGCTGACACATTGCAGCATTTCTGTTCACCTCACATGCAAAGTCAGCGTGTCTGTGTGCGCAGTGACCCCTCCTTCTGGACTCTGGATAATCCTTTTGGTTTAAAGGGTTAGTTTTAGTTAGTTTTTAAAGGGTTAGTTAGACAAGATGCCCATGGCTTGTCTGGATTTGAACAAAACGTGATTAGTGACGGGTTTTCTTGCTGAGTCGTTGTGATGCTATTACCCGGAGTATAAACTCAGCACAGAAATATCATCTGTGAGCAGAGTGAGGGACAAAGGGGATGTTTTATGGTAAATAGCCAGTTTAGAAAACACTGAAAGGAAGATATATACTAAGCATTGATGTCAAGGAAGACATAATTAGTTTAAACTATTCACACACCCTTAAAATGTCCCTTCCTGCTTTTAGCATCTTCCTTCTTGCACGGAGCAACAAGTCTTCATAGCATTCGTCCAACAACGAAAAGAAATACATGAATGATATGATAGATGCTTTGTTAAGACAGATACCAGTCAACATGTTCAATTACAACATCAATTGGACATCAGGGGAAGTTATTCAGACGCATTTTGCTAATCTTCTCTAAATGGGACATTCAACCGTTTCCAATCTTGCATTTAAAGCAACCCCCTCCCCACTTTGCATCATGCGTCAGCATTTCCTGTTAATCCCAGTGCAGCTGATCTCATTTAAAGATTTTAGTAAAACAAAGAAACAGCCTAATCTGCTGTAGATTGGTAAAGTAGAAGGAAAAATGTCAAATAAACAGAAAAATGAGGCCATTCTTGCACTATTTATAAGCCTTATTTAAAAGACACAACATATACATGCATCAAATAACTCAATCTGGTGTTTAATTTCACTCCAATCTATTTAATTTACCACTTCTTTGTATTGTTTTAAAGCTCTTAGTCACTTCTCTACTGTAAGTTTATTGTTACTCCCCCTTGCTTTACACTAGCTGCATCAACCATGCATTTTACATTAATAATAAAACCTAATCTCCATTGTTCTGCATTTAATCAGAGCGGATAAACATAAGGCTCCTTTCATAGCGTCGGACGTCCCGTGTGATATTCTCTCACACAGTCAATAATGGAGAGAGAGACAGAGAGGGGGGCGGGAGGGGAGGGGGGGGGGTCTCTATAGTCTCATGCTTCAGTAGTAATTTGTCAGCGGACATGAATGGACTCCTTCATCAGTGTGTGTGTGTGTGTGTGTGTGTGTGTGTGTGTGTGTGTGTGTGTGTGTGTGTGTGTGTGTGTGTGTGTGTGTGTGTGTGTGTGTGTGTGTGTGTGTGTGTGTGTGTGTGTGTGTGTACACTAGTGGGGGTCCGCTCTAAGCCTCTTGTGGCTCGGCCCATCATAGGAAGTTCCTCAGCAGCCAATCAGATTCCACACAGACCATTACTTCACCTATAAGGGTGGTGGGGCAATGGGGGACAGCATCCACCCCAAAAAATGCAAATGTAGGGCGAGGAAATAAAGCCGGATGAAAGAAAAGGAATACAAATGTAAATAAAAAGCTTAGAAATTCGAAATTCTTTGATGTTTTTTTTAGATTAAATTAATGTGAGGTTAAAGGTGGGGTAGGTAAGTTTGAGAAACCGGCTCGAGAAACACTTTTTGTTTTATTCCATGGAATGCTCTTAACATCCCGATAGCAATGAATATCTGAAGTGCTTTGACAACGAATCCATTAAAACATTTCATCTGTGGAAGCCGTAGTTCTGTAAAAAGCACGACCAATCATCTGAGCCGGCTAAAGTAACTGGATGGCCTACCTGCCTGTCAGCCTTCCATCTGTGCACAAACTCATCTCGTGCCCTCATTGGTCTCGTGCGCGTTGGAGGTGTTGCATTGTTGGAGAAGCCTGTGACCTAAGATGTTCAACGACATAATTACTCTGTAGCTGTTTGACAATAAAGAACCTTGAACCTGGAGGAGGGGCTCTGTAAGGAAGTGGCACATTTATTCCGGCTGTGTATTTTCAAATTCTAGCGCACTCGAGCTGGTTTCTCCGAAATTACCTACCCCACCTTTAAGAGTTATAATTTAATCCTAATGGCAGCTAATGACTTCACATTAGGAAGGGGAAAGGAGAGATATAGTATGAAATGCATTTCAATTTGTATCAACAAATTGATTAAAAAAAAAAATTATATTCATGTATGGAACAAAATCGCACTTATGTATATTTATCGTCTATTTATATTATGGTTGGATTGATGTGTGTAAATGCACATTCAGTATTGCTTTTTAATGTTGTTGAACCTGGCGCAATTGTGGCGTTTGGATACTACTTAGGACCCCAAAGCAGAGACACAAATAAAGTTTCAATGTGTTTAATACAGACAGCTAGTCAGGTACTGAAGACAGGGAGCTGGCTGGCTGCAGTAAGGTCCAAAAACAAAGCAGAGGGAAAACGTTCCCGACAAAAAACTGTGAAGTGAACAAAACTAGACTCAAGGCTGCAGAAAGGCACTCCGGATCGTCGAACAGCATTTAGTTCCCTGGCAGAGAAGTGAGGTGAGGGCCAGGCTCTTCAAAAGAAGGTTGATTATGTGAATGGGAACAGGTGTGCCTCATCTGCAGCCAGGAGAATACCAGCCACGCCCCCTGTCACACACCAGCCCTGCAGAGAAGGAGAGACAGAGTAGTGAGGGGTAAAAGGAGCAAACAACAAGAAAAAACACAACAACAAAAAAAAACAAGCATAAACATAACAGCAATCACTATAATACAATACATTTTCTATGCTAAATTCATGACATTTCTGCCTGTTTTGCCATGAATTTAGTCACTATAAAAATAAGTAAACACCACGCAAAAAGAAAAGTCTTGGTTCTGAGTAGATGCAAAGATGTAAGTTCATTATCTTAAAGGTTTTTTGTCAGCTCAATAGATCTTTAAAAACGTGGCTAATAGAGTGCAGCTGAGACGCGTCCTAAAACCCAGAAGTAAACTCCTTCCGGTTCCTTCGACAAAAACGCAATGCAATTTCTCCATAGGATTTTAGAAAGTAGCTGGAAATAAGGTCTGTGGTTGAAACACATTTAAGAGACGGATCACGTTTTGTTCAGTCGGATAATCTCCACATGTCTATCCTACTTTTATAATTAAAATAGAAAAAGCTATCGATTAGATTTATGATTCGAAAGGGTTTTAGGAAGCGTCACTGCATCACTCTATTGTTTTAAGAAGCAGGATTTGTTCCAAGATAAAAAGATCACTTTAGAAATCAGAAAATTAAATGTTTTGAAACCAGAGCCCAGTCTGCTCTGATTGGTTAGCTGGCCGGCTCTGTTGTGATTTGTCAACCGCTAAGAGAAGTCCCGCCCCTTACGTACAATGTGTTAGAGCGCTAGCCAATAGAAGTGTGAGTGTTACACAGTGATGTCACTAGGTTCTGGAACTTTGGGATTTAGCCTTTTCACACCATTGACATGCACACAAACGTATAGAACACTACAGGAAACGGAAAATCCAAAAAAGCATATTAGGGCCTCTTTAAACCTTTGAAAAAATAACTTTTACAACCCTTTTCAGAGAGCTGCTGTCTAGGAATGTAAAAAAAAAAACCTGGTAGTGTGCCCGTGTGTGTGTGTGTTAGTGGGTGTGTGTTAGTGTGTGTGTGCCCGTGTGTGTGTGTGTGTGTGTTAGTGTGTGTGTTTCCGTATGAACGAGTTGGACGGAGGCCAGCTTTTGACGTCCCGACTGGTCTCCACTCCCAATTAAAGTCTCACCCAGACACGGGAGTTGGTACACTTCCCACTGGAGTAGAGCTATTGTACGAGAACACAAAGCGCTGATTGTTGTGCCGGTGATACATTTATGAATGGGCACAAAAGATGGCCGCCATTGGGGGGAAAAAAAGGCGTGTCATTGTACTACAGTATGATGGAATGTGCCTTTGTGTGAGTAACAGTGTGAGGGACAATAATGGAGAGGAGAACGTGTCTAAAGAAATGAAATATAGTGTGTAAGGACATGTATTGCTGATAACAGTCGTGCATGTTACTCCATCAGGAGATTCAATCTTATAGCGGATGATATTTTGATCCAGCTAAATTATTTGAATGTCTGTTTTCTAGCTTTTTCAGGAGCTTTTAACCTCACCTTACGATCTTCTTCTTTAAATACGACCCTTTCTTTAAACGTTTTCTAAAATGTTTTGATCTAATGTCTGATTCTCTCTCTTTTTGATCCATTTCTATAAAAACCTGTCTGAAAATGAGCTGATCAGATTTTGGCCACTTTATGATGTCATAACGATGTTTTGTCTTGTGTAACCATTAGCCAATCAGCAACCAAGGTAACCCCCCCCCCCCCTTATCACCTGAATCTCCTCCTAGAGCACCATTGAGTTCTTTGTAACCAAATGTCTCTCAGAGGGGCGTGGGGAGGGGCTCCTTATTTTCATCTACAGTAACAGACAGAGAATCAGCACTTTGGAAACAGGGCTGAAACAGAGGGGATTATGGGTAATGCTGCAATGATCTGTTTGGTGTTTCAGCCAATCAGAGACAGGCTCTGGATATATCTGAGACCTGTGATATATTGATGGAAAACAGTAAATTAGGGGACCTTTAAATGTGCTATATGAATAAATAAAGATTACATCTCTCTCCTCTCCTTCCTTCCTTCCTTCCTTCACTCAGGATCACCCAGACATCCCCCCTTCTCCCCCCAAAACCCCCTTTGGTCTGCAGGGTCAGTGGGTTTGCCCTCAGAGAGGTCCGTACAGGAAGAGGGGGGTGGGCGGGGCGTGGCATGTTGTCTTTGATCGCTGTAGGGGTGCAGACCCCCTCAGCAGCACTGTGCTGACCCTGAACCCCTGACGCTCTGCAGAGACTCACAGTAACTATATGCATCTAAATGAATGAGATACAGTGTGTCAGGACATGTATTGCTGATAACAGACGTGAATGTTACTCCATCAGGAGGTTCAGTCTTATAGAGGAAAGTAGTTTCACCAGCAAAATGAATTTCAAATCTGTTTTCTGGGAATCCTTTCGTAACGTTTTCTATAATGTAACATGTCCACACTTTCACGGTTTTGGGGGCATTTTGTGTTTCGATAAGTAACTTCTTGCAAACTTTGTTGTTTTTCAGACCCAAAAATTCAACAAACCTCCTATGAAATGCAAAATAAAGTTTTACACCTGGCATTTTTAACAAACTAAGCAAATATGATGTGTTTTAATGAGCTTTAGGGAAGCTTGATGCTGTTTTTGCCCTTTTTGTTATTTGAGGAACATTTTGAAATCAGGATTTGTGATGGAGTGTTTGATTACCAAAGTATTTGTACTTAATTTAAGTAAAAGATCTGAGTCCTTCTTCCAACACTGACCCTAGCTTTCCCCCCTGTATTCCACCTGATCCGCTCTGAACTGACCTGTGCCCCTGAATACCTTTCCTCACTCTCTAAATCATCTATTTATTTAAATGACAGGGAATCAGAATCAGAATCCCTTTATTCGTCCCACAGAGGGGAGCCAAAGACAGCTCAATGTAACCTAAGAAGCATGCATAAAAAAATATGAAATACAACCTGCGCTGCTGGTACTTAAGCCTTATAATGTATGTACATGCACATAGACATTTAGATAGTTACAATAGTTATACTTATTCATTCTTCTACTCGTACAAACAGTTTCAACCTGTTGGTATTTTGAGAAATACTGTTTCATCCTTATTTATACTCTCTTAAATCCTGTGTGAACTTTTTATCGGTCCTATCATGTGTTTCACTCTTTGTTCCTGTTGCTGTTTGAACACCTGCATTTCCCTGCAGTAATACAACAATAGTTAAGAAGATGTTTGAATTAGATTTGACCGTCATTTTATTACGTTTTCAACCCAGAGCCATCCCAGTAAACAGGTGTTATGAAACCATGAACCAGCGTTTAAACGGTCCTATAGTCCAATATCTCTGTCACATGTTTACATAAAGACATTACTAAAAGATTATTCAGAATGCAACTTTGGGTCTTGAGTTGCTTTAATGTTCTGCATCGATAGAATCTTCCTCCATAGCTGAGTGTTATTTGGGTGAAATAACAGGCGAGATTTTACGACTGTGTTGTTTCTTGAATGCATCACTGCTGCCATCTGCTGTTCCTCCGCTAGTGTTACTTGAGTAACCTTTTGAATGCAGGACACTCCATTGTAACAGAGTATTCCTACACTCTGGTACTTCTACTTTTACTCAAGTAGATCTGAGTACTTCTTCCACCTCTGCTCCTGCACAACGTTTTTCTTTCACTGTCTCTCTTTATATGTGTGTATATGTGCAAACAAACTAAATATCATCATAAGAATGTTAAACACCTGCACTTTTGAAAGAACATCCATAACATTCATCTGTTTGCAATATATATCAATATTACAATTACTTGTATATAGACTATTCTGCACAATTTCTATTATATTCTATTTGATTTGATTTACTTGCAGTATTATCTGTTTCATTTTGTTGCACTGTCGGAGGAACCTGTGACCTAAGATGTTCATTGTCATATCTACACTGTAGCTATGTACAAATGACAATAATAGCCTTGAACCTTGAACCTTGAACCTTGAACCTTGAATCTGTGTTGCCGTCTCGACAGATTTAGGAAGTAGACTGCATGGACACCACGTTGACCAACAGAGGGCGCCACAGGTTCTTTCTCTGCAGAGACGTGTCTCCATATTATCCAGAGGTGGCAAAAGTACACACATCCTTTACTCAAGTAGAAGTACAGATACTCGTGTTTAAAAATACTCTGGTAAAAGTAGAAGTGCTGACTAAACTTATTTACTCAAGTAAAAGTAAAGAGGGCTTTGAAATGTACAAGTATCCATAACTAGCAGCTGTTTTAGAGAGTACCTGACCTCCCTTTATATTAATAGAACAATAATGTCATTGTTAGCTAATGAATGTTTCCATGCTGAACAACGGCAACATGACAACGTTTCCATTGGTCCCTCTTCTTTAGAGAAGACCAGGAAATGATGGATACACGGATCGTGTTCAAATCAATAGGCACGCAATGACTCTAAAGAATAATGATCACGCCACCAGACACACATTCAGACTAAAGGAACCAGCTGTTTGGAAAATGAGAGAAGTAGAAAGTACAGGTATTTGGGTTCAACATGTAAGAAGTAGAAAGTACAGGTATTTGAGTTCAACATGTAAGAAGTAGAAAGTACAGGTATTTGGGTTCAACATGTAAGAAGTAGAAAGTACAGGTATTTGAGTTCAACATGTAAGAAGTAGAAAGTACAGGTATTTGGGTTCAACATGTAAGAAGTAGAAAGTACAGGTATTTGGGTTCAACATGTAAGAAGTAGAAAGTACAGGTATTTGAGTTCAACATGTAAGAAGTAGAAAGTACAGGTATTTGAGTTCAACATGTAAGAAGTAGAAAGTACAGGTATTTGAGTTCAACATGTTAGAAGTAGAAAGTACAGGTATTTGTGTTCAACATGTAAGAAGTAGAAAGTACAGGTATTTGAGTTCAACATGTAAGAAGTAGAAAGTACAGGTATTTGTGTTCAACATGTAAGAAGTAGAAAGTACAGGTATTTGAGTTCAACATGTAAGAAGTAGAAAGTACAGGTGTTCAACATGTAAGAAGTAGAAAGTACAGGTATTTGTGTTCAACATGTAAGAAGTAGAAAGTACAGGTATTTGTGTTCAACATGTAAGAAGTAGAAAGTACAGGTATTTGTGTTCAACATGTAAGAAGTAGAAAGTACAGGTATTTGTGTTCAACATGTAAGAAGTAGAAAGTACAGGTATTTGTGTTCAGCATGTAAGAAGTAGAAAGTACAGGTATTTGTGTTCAACATGTAAGAAGTAGAAAGTACAGGTATTTGTGTTCAAAATGTAAGAAGTAGAAAGTACAGGTATTTGTGTTCAACATGTAAAAAGTAGAAAGTACAGGTATTTGTGTTCAACATGTAAGAAGTAGAAAGTACAGGTATTTGGGTTCAACATGTAAGAAGTAGAAAGTACAGGTATTTGTGTTCAACATGTGAGAAGTAGAAAGTACAGGTATTTGGGTTCAACATGTAAGAAGTAGAAAGTACAGGTATTTGGGTTCAACATGTAAGAAGTAGAAAGTACAGGTATTTGGGTTCAACATGTAAGAAGTAGAAAGTACAGGTATTTGGGTTCAACATGTAAGAAGTAGAAAGTACAGGTATTTGGGTTCAACATGTAAGAAGTAGAAAGTACAGGTATTTGGGTTCAACATGTAAGAAGTAGAAAGTACAGGTATTTGAGTTCAACATGTAAGAAGTAGAAAGTACAGGTGTTCAACATGTAAGAAGTAGAAAGTACAGGTATTTGTGTTCAACATGTAAGAAGTAGAAAGTACAGGTATTTGGGTTCAACATGTAAGAAGTAGAAAGTACAGGTATTTGGGTTCAACATGTAAGAAGTAGAAAGTACAGGTATTTGTGTTCAACATGTAAGAAGTAGAAAGTACAGGTATTTGTGTTCAACATGTAAGAAGTAGAAAGTACAGGTATTTGTGTTCAACATGTAAGAAGTAGAAAGTACAGGTATTTGGGTTCAACATGTAAGAAGTAGAAAGTACAGGTATTTGTGTTCAGCATGTAAGAAGTAGAAAGTACAGGTATTTGTGTTCAACATGTAAAAAGTAGAAAGTACAGGTATTTGTGTTCAACATGTAAAAAGTAGAAAGTACAGGTATTTGTGTTCAACATGTAAGAAGTAGAAAGTACAGGTATTTGTGTTCAACATGTAAGAAGTAGAAAGTACAGGTATTTGTGTTCAACATGTAAAAAGTAGAAAGTACAGGTATTTGTGTTCAACATGTAAGAAGTAGAAAGTACAGGTATTTGTGTTCAACGTGTAAGAAGTAGAAAGTACAGGTATTTGTGTTCAAAGTGTAAGAAGTAGAAAGTACAGGTATTTGTGTTCAAAGTGTAAGAAGTAGAAAGTACAGGTATTTGTGTTCAACATGTGAGAAGTAGAAAGTACAGGTATTTGGGTTCAACATGTAAGAAGTAGAAAGTACAGGTATTTGTGTTCAACATGTAAGAAGTAGAAAGTACAGGTATTTGTGTTCAACATGTAAGAAGTAGAAAGTACAGGTATTTGGGTTCAACATGTAAGAAGTAGAAAGTACAGGTATTTGTGTTCAACATGTAAGAAGTAGAAAGTACAGGTATTTGAGTTCAAAGTGTAAGAAGTAGAAAGTACAGGTATTTGGGTTCAACATGTAAGAAGTAGAAAGTACAGGTATTTGGGTTCAACATGTAAGAAGTAGAAAGTACAGGTATTTGTGTTCAACATGTAAGAAGTAGAAAGTACAGGTATTTGGGTTCAACATGTAAGAAGTAGAAAGTACAGGTATTTGTGTTCAACATGTAAGAAGTAGAAAGTACAGGTATTTGTGTTCAAGATGTAAGAAGTAGAAAGTACAGGTATTTGTGTTCAACATGTAAGAAGTAGAAAGTACAGGTATTTGTGTTCAACATGTAAGAAGTAGAAAGTACAGGTATTAGTGTTCAACATGTAAGAAGTAGAAAGTACAGGTATTTGTGTTCAACATGTAAGAAGTAGAAAGTACAGGTATTAGTGTTCAACATGTAAGAAGTAGAAAGTACAGGTATTTGTGTTCAACATGTAAGAAGTAGAAAGTACAGGTATTTGTGTTCAACATGTAAGAAGTAGAAAGTACAGGTATTAGTGTTCAACATGTAAGAAGTAGAAAGTACAGGTATTTGTGTTCAACATGTAAGAAGTAGAAAGTACAGGTATTTGTGTTCAACATGTAAGAAGTAGAAAGTACAGGTATTTGTGTTCAAAATGTAAGAAGTAGAAAGTACAGGTATTTGTATTCAAAATGTAAGAAGTCAAAGTAAAAAATCGTCAGAAAAATAAGTAGTGGAGTAAAGTACTGATACCAGAAACATGTACTTAAGTCCAGAAACGAAGTATTTGTACTCCACTACTTCCCACCTCTGATCATGTATAAGAGTGATTGAGCTAGTAGCAGTACATGGAGGCCTTTTCTCTCAAACCTTTGTTCCACATGTTGGGGAAACAGGTCAGTTGCTGTCGAGCTGCAGATCAGCAGAGCCTCAGCCTCTTTAGATCCTCTGACTCTTCCTGCTACATTTCATTTTGTGATTTGTTCATCAGTCTTTCAGCCCAGAGAATAAATCAGAGACGCTCTGCAGAAGATGGCAGCTGCAGGTCCACCATTTATTTATTCCCTGCATACTGAAGCTCATCAGAGCTGAGGGCACTTCATGTGACCCCCCCCCCCCCCCTCTCAAAGCTCCCCTGGGACCCTGTTACTCCCCCTTTCACTCAGGGTTCGCCCCATACCCCTCCCCCTCTGACAAAGCAACAGACACAAAGTGAATGGGTGGCTTTATTTATAATATTCAACATGTTTTAGTATTTAAAACAACTTTAAAAAGATCATACCCGGCCTCGATGTGTTTAGAGAGGAGGAATGGACTTTATGTGTCTTTGAATTACTGAGAAAACTGTCTGAGAAAAAAGAAAAGTAAGTCTTATAGAGACCAGAGCGTCTAATAATGCTTTCATTTTGTGATTAATTTCATAGGAAATTGGTTAACTTTAAATGAATGTTGCATCCCTGCACTCTGAAGGCATCACTACTCTGAGTCTGATTACATTAATTACTCATTTCACTTTTAACTTTAACATAATTGTACCTTTTGCAGCTCTGGCTTTTAAATTTGTTTTACTTTCTTTATGCTTTTTAATTGAATTTGTTGATTATTATTTATATATTATTTTCTTTTGAAGCACTTTAAGCTGCAATATACATTATTATTATATATATTTTTACGTTATAGTATTATATTTTATGAAAGGTCCTATTTAAATAACTTTTCCTTTTTATCATTTTTCATGTTTCACATTTCTATTCAACAATTGTGTGCCTAGCAAATGTGTCTCTTTACCTTAAAAAACATGATTTATCTTGAAATTGAATATTAATAATTAAATAAGAACAAAGTAAAAAAGGTTTCAGCGGTAACTAAATAAAAGTAAAAGTGTTTTAAAAACTCCTAATAAAGCATTAAGAGTCTCAGCAGGAAATATTTCTCCATTTTTTTTGTACTTTTATAAAATAATGAATATTTGTGTTTCCAGTTGGACTGTATTGATGCAGACCCCGTGAAGCTGCGGGGAGATAAGAGGAGGCGTGGACAAAGGAAATTAATTCAGCATGTTTAAGTGCAGCTGCCTCCCCCCCCCCCCCCCCCACACACCCGCCTCCACCCATTCATCCATGTAGCTGCACTTTATCTGCCTGCCTGTAATAAATCCTCAGTAAGTGTTGCCCTGTTTAAGAATTATGATCTTACTCAGTTAATTCAGCGTGAGGGTCCGTCTCTGCAGATATACTCTCCACCTCCTCTTTCACATCTCTTTCGTTACTTTGTCCCCCGTCTCCACCCAGAGGAAGACTTTACACCAAGCGAAAACATAGACTTGACCATTGGACATTGACCCTAAGAGCATGTGCTAAAAAGATGAAATACAAAAAGCCAAATCTTGTCTGCACACATTCAGGTTAATGAGGCAGTTAAAGGTAAACATGTAATATCTGTTAAAGAACAAAAGAGACATGACTAATAAGGAAAATTAAGCACAAGTAAAGAGGCCCTGCTATGCTTCACTGTGTTCGATAGGTTTGAATGTAAATGGTCTGTTGACCTCCATTGGACTGCTTTGTTTACTTCTGTAAAAGTAGTGACATCACTATGTAACACTTGGGGTGTTTCTCAATGTCAAGGAAGTATGCTCCAGAGCCACTATTTCAAGGATGCTACGTCATCGAGTGCCGCCGAAGGACTGTTCCAATGTCCAGGCTCCTTGGAGTTCTACCGAGCCCGGCGTCCTTCGTCGCGAGAAATTTCGAGGCTGCAAATGTTTATCCTCCGCGGTCTTAAAATCCCCACAATGCTTTGCGCACGGACCAATTTCCAAATCTTTGGTGGAAATCGTGCTCCATTTAGGCGGGGCCTCTCGTAGGACGCACACCTGCACACCTATTGCAGGGAAGGATTCTTGCCTCGCTTCTGAAGGAAGTGACTCGGAAGACATGTCCTACCAAGGAAGCGCCCTCGACATTGAGGAGCACCCGTGTGCTCCATATTGGCTAGCGCTCCAACACATTGTACGTGATAGGCTAAGGGGCGGGACATCTCCAAGCGGTTGACCAATCACAGCAGAGCCGGCCATCTAACCAATCAGAGAAGACTAGGCTCTGGTTTCAGACAGAGGGTGAAAAGAGGTGCTGCAGCACAGGCAGTATGAGAACAATAAAGAGCTTTTTGAACATTAAAGCATGGAGACATGTCCCAGTAGAGACACTACATACTGATATACACCTGAACATCAGCAGGAGAGGACTCTTTAAAGTAGAGACACTAACTACACTACATCAGCATTATAGTGCTTCTTAAATCCCACACATCTAAAATATGTTTTAATCTAAATGTCTTTTGACCTTCAAATCTGTTGTGATGTTTCTACAGTCAATTACGGATCATATATGTTCCCAGCTTTATAAAGCATGTCTTCATTATGTCCATATTCCCTTTACTTAATGATGACATGTCAGACTAGACGAACACCTGAATCCAACAATAAAAGAACAACTCAAGAAGCCTCAAGAGAGCATGAACAGGGCCATAAAGTGTCTGAAGTTCACCTACAAATGCCACTTTGGGAGAGATGCGTACCAACAAGGAAGAGACTCATAATGACCACAAAGAGACAGAAAGAGAAACAAACAAAACCATAAAGAGACTCACGACAACAACAAAACAAAACAGTGTATTGCCGTTATGAAGTAGAGGTGACGAGGGGCCTTTTTGCATGTTGATGCCCGGGGGCCCATTTTCACACAACCCACCAATGCATGCCGTTTAAAAAGGTCATGCAAAGATGTGTGCATGATTTAAAAGCTTAAAAACCTGCGAACATATGGTCCCTTTAAGGGAAAAGGGTGAAATGGAGGCCCCTTATTTAGCCTCAGGCATCCATTCCTCCCCCATCTTCATCCCTCCACCCTTCATCTTAAACCCCCTCCTCTTCTTCACATCTGTCTATCCTCTTTTCAGCATCCTTCCTCCACTTTCTTTTTTTAGCTCCATCTATCCAGCACCTCACCCTCTCTTCCTGCAACCCTTCCTTCGTATCTGTTGCCTTTTCATCTCTTTACACTCCACCCCCTCCTCCTCCTCCTCTTCCTCCCTCCCTCCCTTCCCCCCCTCCCTTGTTGTCAGTCACTTTCCCTGCGAGCAGACGGTGGACTGGAGACGGTAATCCCCCCCCTCCCTCCCTCCTCCACCCATTTGACTCCACCCCACCTCTCTCTTCTTTTTTTTCAAAAACACCCTGAAACCGGTGGCTAAACCTCGCGGGACACCTGTGCTGCTGGATGCAAAAAATAAAAAATCCCGGTGGTTTTTAATCTGAAATCACACCTATACATTGTGCATGTTGCTGGGGAGACGCGGAGAGAAGCAGACCATTTTTTGACGGTTTCGGAGCAGCAGCAGCAGCAGCATCAGTCGGCGGACGGAGATGAAGGCGGAGGCATGGTGGTGTCGGTGATCTCAGACTGCATGGTGGAGATTTAGCAGGTGTTTTAACAGGCTGGTGCCGCATTTCCTGACCGCCGCGAGCGACGCCGGTGGAGACGGTGATGCTGTCGCCGTCATTTTGCCACAGAGAAACATAGAGAGAGTGATGGAGGAGGAGGGCGGTGTGAGATCAGGCCGCCCCGATCAGCAGGTTGGATGCTCCGCCTGAAGCTGCAAGAGTCATGATATGCATGCTGGATCAAAACAACACAGATCTTTGGAAAAGGTGGAATACAAAAAATCCCTGTGCGTAAAAGTGAGAATGCATCATATGAGTTCAGGGTGGATTACAGAGCAGCAGGCCTCCATCTGAAGCCAGAAAGAAGAAGAAGGAGAAGGAGAAGGAGAAGAAGAAGGACACTGTTGCTGCTTTTTTATTCTGGTGTTTCACCCAGCTGTTGCCACAAAGATGACTCACTTACAGGCTGGCCTCTCCGTGGAGACCCTGGAGAAGGCGAAGGTGGAGCTGAAGGAGAACCCGGAGACCCTCCACCAGGACATCCAGGAGGTCCGGGACATGATCATCACCCGGCCGGACATCGGGTTCCTCCGGACGGACGACGCGTTCATCCTCAGGTTCCTCCGCGCCAGGAAATTCAACCACTTCGAGGCGTTTCGGCTGCTGGCTCAGTACTTCGAGTACCGGCAGCAGAACCTGGACATGTTCAAGAACCTGAAGGCGACAGATCCGGGCATCAAGCAGGCCCTGAAGGACGGGTTCCCCGGGGTGCTGTCCAACCTGGACCGGTACGGGAGGAAGATTCTGGTTCTGTTCGCTGCCAACTGGGACCAGAGCAGGTAAGAAAGTACATTTGTCAGATATTTCTTGCGGTACTTTCAAGATTCAAGATTCTCGACATGTTTAGTATTTTTTACTTTTAAAACGATCGTTAAACGTTAACGTATTTTTTCAAGATGCAAGGCTTTTATTGTCATGTGTGCATCGCTACAGTGTAGTGGACAATGACCATCTTAGGTCTCAGGCTCCTCCAACAGTGCAACACAATAACACAGATAAAATAGTGCAAGTAAATAAAATCAAATATAATATAATTGTGCAGAATAGTCTCGATACAAATAATTGGAATATTGATATAAATGACAAACAGATGAATGTTATGGATGTTCTTTCAAAAGTGCAGGTGTTTAACATTCTTATATAATTGTACTTTCCATGAGTATTTAAATGCAATGCTACTTTATACCTCCACTGCAGATACTTTAAAGCACTTTTCGTATTCATATTTAGCATGAAGGAAACGTGATTAACTTAAGATATAAAGATTGAACCACTGCTGAAGGTAAAGAAAAAAAGGTACAATTATCAAATATATCATGAAAAGTTAGGAAAGTCTACGAAAGTCGCTTTGGATAAAAGCGTCAGCTAAATGCAATGTAATGTAAAAAGTGATAACAAAATACATATAATAATATAATTATACATGGAGGCATTTATTTTGCAGAGTTAGTGCTTTTACTTTCTATACCTTACATGTTGCTGATACTTAATTAAGTAGGAATTTGAATGCAGGACTTTAACTTCAAAATTAAGTATTTTGACATTATGTATTGGTACGTTTACTCTAGTTACTGAAGGTAATTGTACTTTCCACGAGTATTTCCATGTACCTTAATCCTCCACTGCAGATGCTTTAAAGCTCTAGTTACTTTTCAGATTCATTTTTAGCATTAAGGAAACATGAATAACTATATATACTGTATAAAGATGTAACCACTGTTTAAGGTACACAAAGAAAGGTAAAATAATTAAATGAAAAGTTTAGAAAATGGTGAATCATTTGTGCAAAAATGTTACACCAAAATGAATATAATAATATAATTATGCACATATGGAGGCAGTACTTTTACTTATTATACTTTGAATGGCAGGACTTTTAGTAACAAATGTATTTTGACATTAATATAATGGTACTTTTACTCAGGATCTGAATACTTCTTCCACTATTGATAAAGAGACTGAGTGCAGGTTATCTGATCTGAGATATAAAGAGGAACACAGAGGGGAGGGGGGGGCAGTGTTTAATCATCACCATCACCCCCACAACACACTCCACTCTCACCAACTGTCTCTCAGAAATAAAAGCATGGATGCAAACAAACTATCTCCAACTGAACAGTGCCAAATCAGACATCATCATCATCGGCCCCCCATCCCGTATCAAAGACATCCAGAATTTCAACTTCACCATTGACAGCCCACTCTATCTCCCCCCCCTCACATCCGCAACCTCGGAGTCATCTTCGACAGTCAGCTCAAATTCAACCACCACATAAATCACATCACCAGGACCGCCTTTTTCCACCTCAAAAACATTGCCCGTCTCCGCCCATCACTCTCCTCCTCTGCTGCTGAAACCCTGATTCATGCATTCATCACTTCACGACTCGACTACTGCAATAGCATCCTCTACGGCATACCATCCAACCTAATCAATAAACTCCAACATATCCAGAACTCTGCTGCCCGCCTCCTCACCCACACCCGCTCCCGAGACCACATCACTCCCGTCCTCCAGAACCTCCACTGGCTCCCCGTCCGTCAAAGAATCAACTTCAAAGTCCTCCTGATTACTCACAAAGCCCTCAACAATCAGGCCCCCCCCTACCTCACAGACCTGCTGCACCACCACACCCCCCCCCCACCCTACCTCACAGACCTGCTGCACCACCACGCCCCTTCCCGCTGCCTCCGCTCATCAGAAGCCAACCTCCTATCCATCCCCACCCGCACCAATCACCGGACCTGGGGGGACAGAGCCTTCTCCGTCGCTGCCCCCTCCCTCTGGAACTCACTCCCCCAACCCATCAGAGACTGCACTGACCTCACCACCTTCAAAACACTCACAAAAACTCACCTCTTCAATCTGGCTTTTAATGTGTGATTGTTTTTGTATTATTTGACTTTAACTTTAACTATATATTTATTTGTTGTTCCTTCCTTTTCTTTTCTCTTTACTATATCTGTAAAGCGTCTTTGAGCACCTGTAAAAGCGCTAACAAATTAAATCTATTATTATTATTATTATTATAAAATCCAATACAAAGAAGTGCAGGATGGTTAATGGAGCTGTCCGTTCAGCACCACAACATTTATCACAAAACACCAACAAACAAACCCATTCGTCTTCTTTAATAAGTTCCAGAAAGACAGTGCACACCCACACACAAAACACACAGCAACATGGGAACATTAAATGAGATGTATTCAGCTGTGGAAAGATAACGGGACATGTTTAAAGGCACAACTAAATGTATCAACTAAAAGGTATCTGCTGCTGTAACCACCTGGACTTCAGTCTTTATATTCAGTAGCAAGAGCATCATGTTGGGTCACATGTCGTTCCTGTTCATCCCAGAGGTGTTGGATAAAGGTCAGCGCTCTGCAAACCAAAATGGGAAAATACAAGTCGATTATAACCCCATAATAAAACAACTTTTGACACCACCGTTCATTCAGATGATGACAAACTACCAACATTGACTGTATAGGGGAGAAAAGGGGGGCAACAAGGAGACATCCTCCTTCCAGGCTTGACAGACCTTACCATAAATGCTGCATATGGAAAGTACAACACCATATCAAATAAACGTATGAAATGCATTAGTTTTATGGATATTGTTTTGTGCACAGGGGCTTTTTTATGATAAAACAAGAAGGACGATTTCATCTTACTGCAAACACTATTGTCTTAATATGTCAACTGGAAAGAAGCTGAAAGAGTCTCAGACCAGCATGTATAGATACTTTAGGGTGACTGTTTTTAAATGCCTTTGTTAGAATGTCTTTCATTTTTGTAAAGCACCTTGAATTGCCTTGTGTTGAAAGGTGCTTTATAAATAAACTTGCCTTGGGTATACAGCATACATTTCATTTCAGCATTAGCAATAATATGACTTATTCATAAAGCTTTGATCAGTGTAAATTATTGTTTTCCGTCCCAACCCTTTAATCCTATTAACTCGGGCTGTGGAGAAGAAATACATACATATTGATAAGGTAAGGTTCGTGTATTTATAAAGCACATTTTCCGACACAGAGGCAATTCAAAGTGCTTTACATCATCATTAACACTAAGAAGATAACAGAAAGGAACACAATAAATAAACATCATGGAATAACAGATTCATACAAACATGCATACAAGAGATGCAGAATAGTTTAAAAACAACATTGTAAATACAGTAGGTGCACAAGGCAAGGCAAGTTTATTTATATAGCACTTTTCAGCATGCGACAATTCAAAGTGCTTTACAAAACTAATTAAAAGACTTATTAGGAATAAATACATTAACAATGTTACAACAGACATTACAAAGCAAAAATAATAAAAATAAACACCACAGGTAAACAATACATGTTTACAAGTTACAAGTTAAAAGGCTTCTGGGTAAGCAGATGAAAAAAGTCTCGACTTAAAAGAACTCGTTGGTGAAGACCTCGGGTTTTGTTCCATCTGTGGGGAGCAGACAAACTGATGCTAAGGTAGGTTGACTATTACTGACTCCACGCAGTACAACCAAACCATTATGCAATAATATGGGTGTCATTTACACTGGGGGCGCCGGAAAGCAACCACTTTTAAAAAGTTCTAGTTAGGTAAAAATGTTTTTCTAAATAGCTTGCACCAAGACATGTCAATAAAATAATGAGAACGCTTTGAGAGAAGTTTGTTTGAACGGTAGGACAGCAGACAATGCATTGTCAATGTAGAACAATGTTGCATTGTCTATGTTACGGTGTGTGCAGGAAGCAGGACCCAAATGCAGATTAAAGTGTCAAAAATAAGTCCTTTATTTCAAGGCTAAACTATAAACGCAGACTGAACAGAACACTCACCGCAGACCAGGTCATGACACAAGACGAACCGACAAAGACAGACAGAAAAACCAGAACTTAAATACACACAAGACTAATCAAACAAACAAGACACAGATGAGGAGGGAGGAGAAAACACAGGGGCACCAGGCGAACACAATCGGGCAATCAGGGAGGGAAAACACAGGGGCACCAGGCGAACACAATCGGGCAATCAGGGAGGGAAAACAGACAGAAGGCAACAGGCAAAACAGGAGGTGAACACTTTTCAAAACAAAACAGGAAACCAAAGACAGAAAAAGACAAGACAAAACACAGACAGATCGTGACAGTCTAAAAAAATGCCTGATTCTTAAATGACATAGAAATCCATGATCAGTAAGTTTAACAAATTCAAGTTTTATTCTCACTCTGTTAATGATGCAGTATATACAGTGTAGCTGCCAGCCTGCCAGCTGGAGCATTTTTTTCTAGACATCATTACCTCATACACATATTACATTTCCTACGATTGCATGTTGAAGACCATTAAAAAAAAAAGTGTATATTTTACGATCTGAGCCCTCCTGTTACCCCCCCTTTTCAAGACAAGGTGCAGAAAGTGACTTCTCAGTGCTTCAGAGCGACTTCATATTGTCCTTATAAGCGAGCCCTGCTGCTCTCCTCCCTCAGGTACACCTTTGTGGACATCCTGAGAGCCATCCTTCTGTCGCTGGAGTCGATGATCGAGGACCCGGAGCTGCAGGTGAACGGCTTCATCCTCATCATCGACTGGAGCAACTTCACCTTCAAGCAGGCGTCCAAGCTGACGCCCAGCATGCTGCGGCTCGCCATCGAGGGCCTGCAGGTAGGAGCTGTCATGGTGGTGGTTTATCTTTGGTTAGTGGTGTGGTGCAGAGAGGGCAAAGTACACACATCCTTTACTCAAGTAGAAGTTCAGATACTCGTGTTTAGTAGAAGTAGAAGTACTGACTAAACTTCTTTACTCAAGTAAAAGTAAAGAGGCTTTGAAGTGTACTTCAGTAAAAAGTACCCATACCTAGCAGCTGTTTTAAAGAGTACCTGACCTCCCTTTATATTAATAGAACAATAATGTCATTGTTAGCTAATGAATGTTTCCATGCTGAACAACGGCAACATGACAACGTTTCCATTGGTCCCTCTTCTTTAGAGAAGACCAGGAAATGATGGATACACGGATCGTGTTCAAATCAATAGGCACGCAATGACTCTAAAGAATAATGATCACGCCACCAAACACACATTCAGACTAAAGGAACCAGCTGTTTGGAAAATGAGAGAAGTAGAAAGTACAGGTATTTGGGTTCAACATGTAAGAAGTAGAAAGTACAGGTATTTGTGTTCAACATGTGAGAAGTAGAAAGTACAGGTATTTGGGTTCAACATGTAAGAAGTAGAAAGTACAGGTATTTGAGTTCAACATGTAAGAAGTAGAAAGTTCAGGTATTTGGGTTCAACATGTAAGAAGTAGAAAGTACAGGTATTTGTGTTCAAAATGTAAGAAGTAGAAAGTACAGGTATTGGGGTTCAACATGTAAGAAGTAGAAAGTACAGGTATTTGGGTTCAACATGTAAGAAGTAGAAAGTACAGGTATTTGAGTTCAACATGTAAGAAGTAGAAAGTACAGGTATTTGGGTTCAACATGTAAGAAGTAGAAAGTACAGGTATTTGTGTTCAACATGTAAGAAGTAGAAAGTACAGGTATTTGGGTTCAAAATGTAAGAAGTAGAAAGTACAGGTATTTGTGTTCAAAATGTAAGAAGTAGAAAGTACAGGTATTTGGGTTCAACATGTAAGAAGTAGAAAGTACAGGTATTTGTGTTCAACATGTAAGAAGTAGAAAGTACAGGTATTTGGGTTCAACATGTAAGAAGTAGAAAGTACAGGTATTTGTGTTCAAAATGTAAGAAGTAGAAAGTACAGGTATTTGTGTTCAAAGTGTAAGAAGTAGAAAGTACAGGTATTTGGGTTCAACATGTAAGAAGTAGAAAGTACAGGTATTTGTGTTCAACATGTAAGAAGTAGAAAGTACAGGTATTTGGGTTCAACATGTAAGAAGTAGAAAGTACAGGTATTTGAGTTCAACATGTAAGAAGTAGAAAGTACAGGTATTTGGGTTCAACATGTAAGAAGTAGAAAGTACAGGTATTTGTGTTCAACATGTAAGAAGTAGAAAGTACAGGTATTTGGGTTCAAAATGTAAGAAGTAGAAAGTACAGGTATTTGTGTTCAAAATGTAAGAAGTAGAAAGTACAGGTATTTGGGTTCAACATGTAAGAAGTAGAAAGTACAGGTATTTGTGTTCAACATGTAAGAAGTAGAAAGTACAGGTATTTGGGTTCAACATGTAAGAAGTAGAAAGTACAGGTATTTGTGTTCAACATGTAAGAAGTAGAAAGTACAGGTATTTGTGTTCAAAGTGTAAGAAGTAGAAAGTACAGGTATTTGTGTTCAAAGTGTAAGAAGTAGAAAGTTCAGGTATTTGGGTTCAACATGTAAGAAGTAGAAAGTACAGGTATTTGGGTTCAACATGTAAGAAGTAGAAAGTACAGGTATTTGTGTTCAACATGTAAGAAGTAGAAAGTACAGGTATTTGTGTTCAAAGTGTAAGAAGTAGAAAGTTCAGGTATTTGGGTTCAACATGTAAGAAGTAGAAAGTACAGGTATTTGTGTTCAACATTTAAGAAGTAGAAAGTACAGGTATTTGTGTTCAACATGTAAGAAGTAGAAAGTACAGGTATTTGGGTTCAACATGTAAGAAGTAGAAAGTACAGGTATTTGTGTTCAAAATGTAAGAAGTAGAAAGTACAGGTATTGGGGTTCAACATGTAAGAAGTAGAAAGTACAGGTATTTGGGTTCAACATGTAAGAAGTAGAAAGTACAGGTATTTGAGTTCAACATGTAAGAAGTAGAAAGTACAGGTATTTGGGTTCAACATGTAAGAAGTAGAAAGTACAGGTATTTGTGTTCAACATGTAAGAAGTAGAAAGTACAGGTATTTGGGTTCAAAATGTAAGAAGTAGAAAGTACAGGTATTTGTGTTCAAAATGTAAGAAGTAGAAAGTACAGGTATTTGGGTTCAACATGTAAGAAGTAGAAAGTACAGGTATTTGTGTTCAACATGTAAGAAGTAGAAAGTACAGGTATTTGGGTTCAACATGTAAGAAGTAGAAAGTACAGGTATTTGTGTTCAACATGTAAGAAGTAGAAAGTACAGGTATTTGTGTTCAAAGTGTAAGAAGTAGAAAGTTCAGGTATTTGGGTTCAACATGTAAGAAGTAGAAAGTACAGGTATTTGTGTTCAACATGTAAGAAGTAGAAAGTACAGGTATTTGTGTTCAACATGTAAGAAGTAGAAAGTACAGGTATTTGTGTTCAACATGTAAGAAGTAGAAAGTACAGGTATTTGTGTTCAACATGTAAGAAGTAGAAAGTACAGGTATTTGTGTTCAAAGTGTAAGAAGTAGAAAGTTCAGGTATTTGGGTTCAACATGTAAGAAGTAGAAAGTACAGGTATTTGAGTTCAACATGTAAGAAGTAGAAAGTACAGGTATTTGTGTTCAACATGTGAGAAGTAGAAAGTACAGGTATTTGGGTTCAACATGTAAGAAGTAGAAAGTACAGGTATTTGTGTTCAACATGTGAGAAGTAGAAAGTACAGGTATTTGGGTTCAACATGTAAGAAGTAGAAAGTACAGGTATTTGAGTTCAACATGTAAGAAGTAGAAAGTACAGGTATTTGGGTTCAACATGTAAGAAGTAGAAAGTACAGGTATTTGTGTTCAAAATGTAAGAAGTAGAAAGTACAGGTATTGGGGTTCAACATGTAAGAAGTAGAAAGTACAGGTATTTGGGTTCAACATGTAAGAAGTAGAAAGTACAGGTATTTGGGTTCAACATGTAAGAAGTAGAAAGTACAGGTATTTGAGTTCAACATGTAAGAAGTAGAAAGTACAGGTATTTGTGTTCAGCATGTAAGAAGTAGAAAGTACAGGTATTTGGGTTCAACATGTAAGAAGTAGAAAGCACAGGTATTTGGGTTCAACATGTAAGAAGTAGAAAGTACAGGTATTTGGGTTCAACATGTAAGAAGTAGAAAGTACAGGTATTTGAGTTCAACATGTAAGAAGTAGAAAGTACAGGTATTTGGGTTCAACATGTAAGAAGTAGAAAATACAGGTATTTGTGTTCAGCATGTAAGAAGTAGAAAGTACAGGTATTTGGGTTCAACATGTAAGAAGTAGAAAGTACAGGTATTTGGGTTCAAAATGTAAGAAGTAGAAAGTACAGGTATTTGTGTTCAAAATGTAAGAAGTAGAAAGTACACGTATTTGGGTTCAACATGTAAGAAGTAGAAAGTACAGGTATTTGTGTTCAACATGTAAGAAGTAGAAAGTACAGGTATTTGGGTTCAACATGTAAGAAGTAGAAAGTACACGTATTTGGGTTCAACATGTAATAAGTAGAAAGTACAGGTATTTGGGTTCAACATGTAAGAAGTAGAAAGTACAGGTATTTGTGTTCAAAATGTAAGAAGTAGAAAGTACAGGTATTTGGGTTCAACATGTAAGAAGTAGAAAGTACAGGTATTTGTGTTCAGCATGTAAGAAGTAGAAAGTACAGGTATTTGGGTTCAACATGTAAGAAGTAGAAAGTACAGGTATTTGTGTTCAACATGTGAGAAGTAGAAAGTACAGGTATTTGTGTTCAACATGTAAGAAGTAGAAAGTACAGGTATTTGGGTTCAACATGTAAGAAGTAGAAAGTACAGGTATTTGTGTTCAACATGTAAGAAGTAGAAAGTACAGGTATTTGTGTTCAAAGTGTAAGAAGTAGAAAGTTCAGGTATTTGGGTTCAACATGTAAGAAGTAGAAAGTACAGGTATTTGTGTTCAACATGTAAGAAGTAGAAAGTACAGGTATTTGTGTTCAACATGTAAGAAGTAGAAAGTACAGGTATTTGTGTTCAAAGTGTAAGAGGTAGAAAGTTCAGGTATTTGGGTTCAACATGTAAGAAGTAGAAAGTACAGGTATTTGTGTTCAAAATGTAAGAAGTAGAAAGTACAGGTATTTGTGTTCAAAGTGTAAGAAGTAGAAAGTACAGGTATTTGGGTTCAACATGTAAGAAGTAGAAAGTACAGGTATTTGTGTTCAACATGTAAGAAGTAGAAAGTACAGGTATTTGGGTTCAACATGTAAGAAGTAGAAAGTACAGGTATTTGGGTTCAACATGTAGGAAGTAGAAAGTACAGGTATTTGTGTTCAACATGTAAGAAGTAGAAAGTACAGGTATTTGTGTTCAAAATGTAAGAAGTAGAAAGTACAGGTATTTGTGTTCAAAATGTAAGAAGTAGAAAGTACAGGTATTTGTGTTCAAAGTGTAAGAAGTAGAAAGTACAGGTATTTGGGTTCAACATGTAAGAAGTAGAAAGTACAGGTATTTGTGTTCAAAATGTAAGAAGTAGAAAATACAGGTATTTGTGTTCAAAGTGTAAGAAGTAGAAAGTACAGGTATTTGTGTTCAAAGTGTAAGAAGTAGAAAGTACAGGTATTTGTGTTCAACATGTAAGAAGTAGAAAGTACAGGTATTTGTGTTCAAAGTGTAAGAAGTAGAAAGTACAGGTATTTGTGTTCAAAGTGTAAGAAGTAGAAAGTACAGGTATTTGTGTTCAAAGTGTAAGAAGTAGAAAGTACAGGTATTTGTGTTCAAAGTGTAAGAAGTAGAAAGTACAGGTATTTGTGTTCAAAGTGTAAGAAGTCGAAAGTACAGGTATTTGTGTTCAACATGTAAGAAGTAGAAAGTACAGGTATTTGTGTTCAACATGTAAGAAGTAGAAAGTACAGGTATTTGTGTTCAACATGTGAGAAGTAGAAAGTACAGGTATTTGTGTTCAAAGTGTAAGAAGTAGAAAGTACAGGTATTTGTGTTCAAAGTGTAAGAAGTAGAAAGTACAGGTATTTGTGTTCAAAGTGTAAGAAGTAGAAAGTACAGGTATTTGTGTTCAAAGTGTAAGAAGTAGAAAGTACAGGTATTTGTGTTCAAAGTGTAAGAAGTAGAAAGTACAGGTATTTGTGTTCAACATGTAAGAAGTAGAAAGTACAGGTATTTGTGTTCAACATGGAAGAAGTCAAAGTAAAAAGTCGTCAGAAAAATAAGTAGTGGAGTAAAGTACTGATACCAGAAACATGTACTTAAGTACAGTAACAAAGTATTTGTACTCCACTACTTCCCAGCTCTGCCTGGTGGTGTTTTTTCTCTTTGGTTAGTGTTCGGAGCAGCTCTCATGCTTGAGGCTGTGGTTTGCAGATGTGAAAAGTTGTTTCATGACTTTGTTCTTCACCAATTAGTTGTATAATAAAACCTCTTTTTTGGAAAGTCACCTGCTTTGTCAATGCCGCATAAAACAGCAAATCCTACTGGAGCCTAATGATATTAATAATGCAGGAACGTATTTGTTATTTGTAGTTCCGTTCTTTTCTCATTTGCTGTATTTATGTCACATTATTGTTCATAACATTAGAGTTGAAGCGATAAGTCGAGTACAGAAATGGAAATTGAAAATCAATCCAGAACAATTTTGATAAAGCATATCTATGTTATCAAACAACAATGTGAAATACCTGCTTCTTCCAGCTTCTTCAATCTAACAATGTGCAGCTTTTCTTTCTTTGAGTGTTACTCTAAGTGCAAATGTAAATATAAATTAAATTGCCTTTGGGTTTTTTGATTATTGTTCAAACAAAACAAAAAGACGTCACTATGGCCTGATTTCTTTTTACTGCTTTCGGACAAATGTATTGGCTGAAGAACTTTCTAATTGAATGAAATATCAATTGACAGATTCATTGATATTAAGAATGTAATAGTTCAGTGTTATCCTTTAGAAATCTGCAGTCTTGAAGCTATGACATGTGTTTCCTGTCAGTGAAGTCTTTCTTGACCTAACTTCTAACTTACAGAACAAACGAAAACCATATTCCACTTAAAAACAAGTGAAGCACTTTGTTAGGGCGTAAGCATGTTTGAGGGAATAATGACATTTCCATGTTGGTCCCACGCAGCTTGGTGTTTCTCTTATTCACGGCTCGTTGATGATGCAGAGAAAGTTTTTTTAGTCGATGTGAGTTTGGTTTTCTTCAGGTTTCTCCTCTGTAATGAGTCCAGGTTTCCGTCCTGGGGCATGTAGAGAAGAGGAGAAATGAGAAGTGAAGGTGTTCATTGGATTTGTCTGTGCGCAATGAAGACATCTAATGGCATTAGTCCTGTCAGCGGAAAGGACACCTCTAATGTCATCCCAGAAATGAGTTACAGGAGGAGAGTTGTCCTCTGGTTATCAGCCAAACCTGAGAGGTAGTGTCTATCTTCTGGTGTGTGTGTGTGTGTGTGTGTGTGTGTGTGTGTGTGTGTGTGTGTGTGTGTGTGTGTGTGTGTGTGTGTGTGTGTGTGTGTGTGTGTGTGTGCCGTGCTCCATGGGTCGGTGTGTCTGGAGGAAGTGTTGAGTAAGACGCAGCGAGGTCTGAGAGATGATCTGACGGAGGACGAGCTGTCAGAGAAACACTCTTTGAACTGAACATCAAACTCACATCCTGTGTCTCTGTGAAAGCTGAGCTCCATCGAACACGTTAATGGTTGTAAAGAAGGGAGGAAAAAGTGGAGCTGAATGTCAAATGGTGTTACTTGTTGAATACCTAATATGTCTGGAAACTGAGGACTTTGTTTAGGAAATGTAGGATTTCTAACCTTTCGTTGAATCAGGATGGACTTCCACAGTAATAGGTGCTTTTATTTTGAAATTCAAGCGATGACTGATATTTTTTTACCCTGATCAGAAAGAATCAGAACTTTTTAAAAGATAATATATCACGACAACATAACCATCCACAAATCAGAGTGTGTCCTCTCTTCTAATGGGGCTTCTTAACATTAACATTAACATGTTTTTATAATATTATATTTCTTTATAATCAAGATGCTCTTTTTTGATGTTTTCTAACCCCTGCGCTTTCTGTAAACTTTATTTGTCTGACTGTTCAGCACAGCGATGAGTTGGTCTGTTGGCTGAATCAGTTTGGAGAATGAGGTCTTTATTAAGGAAATGTAATAGTTGTTCAAATGTAAAACCTTAATTTTCATTGGAAATGAGGAGTAGAAAAGTGTTTTTCAAGGTAATCAGTATACTTTTATTTTGAAAATTCAGGCCATGACTCTAATATTTGTAGAAAAATGAACAGCAAACCTTATTGTTTTTAAATAACCAATCTCAATAGCATAAATCAGTGTGTATAATGTCTTCTTATTTGTCTTCTTAAGTCGAAGTATCACTTTAATAAATATCATATTGCTATATAATCTGTATATTGATATTTCAGCTATCGCACTTCCTATGAACTTTACTGCGCCGCCTCCTCGGCACAGAGTGGAGTCGGGTTGTTGGTACAAATCTTTTCTCAGACTGAGGGAACAAACTGTAGACAAACCGGTGCATTTCTGTGATCGGTGAGTCGGTATATAAGGCGTCTGACGGGCCTCCAGACGCAGATTAGAATCTGAATTATTGATGGCTGCTATTAGCTGAGTCATCGTTCACACAGTCATCGTTCACACCGAGCAGCTCATCATCCTGCAGGACACAGAAGGGAGCGCAGAGTGAGACCAATCAAATGCATTTAACACTTTAACAAAATCACCAGTAGAGCATTACATTCACCCCGACGTTCCTCTGGATGGAAGACGCAGTTAAAGGAGGTGCTATTGCTATTTCAATCTACAGATGTTAGGGTGGGTAATGCATTATTTAAAAATATAGTTGTATTTATTGTGTTGTGTGAATGGAGTCGTAAAGAATGGACACAGATCTATATCAAAACACTCTTCAGTTACATCTTGCAAATTAATACATTAAATCTGTTGCATTATTTCTCTCTGAGTAAAATCAGTGTGTGTTTCATCCCTTATGTTTCACCCTGTGTACAGTATGTGAGAATAGCAGAGATAAGCCTGAGTCATTCACACACACACACACACACACACACACACACACACACACACACACACACACACACACACACACACACACACACACACACACACACACACACACACACACACACACACACACACACACACACACACACACACACACACACACACACACACACACACACACACACACACCACACACACACACACACACACACACACACACACACACACACACACACACACACACACACACACACACACACACACACACACACACACACACAGATCTAAATATTGTCAAACAGCCGCAGTGAGTCACTGAGCAGATTGTGTGTTGAAAAGCTGCGGATCTGCCCGACGTTCTCCTGCATGAGTTTGATGTAGTTTGAAGTAGTCTGATGGCCAATTTCCCCTGAACACATCACTCAGTTACATATGCGTGCATCAGCAGCTTTTCTGTCTGCTGCTGCTGTCCTCGTTTCTCTTTGGTTCAGAGCGTTTCCATCGAGCTCGGTGCAGATTATCTGATCCTAAATGAACTGCCAACAATGTGACAAATGACAAAGGCCTCTTGTGCTGCAAAACACACACTTTTTAAATCAAATCTAAGACTATCAACGGTGTTTTCATCCTCCATAGATTGGCCTGATTCTTGAGATAAGCGAAGACATCTTTCTCTCCCGTACAATATTTTGGGTTATTAGCTAAATTGTCTGCACTGATTCTTGAGAGTCGGGACAAAACATGTCCCACATAGACAAGTCTTATTTATATCAAAAATAAATAAATTAATAATGTTTGACATCCTCACAAAGTTAGATCTAAAGGAATTGTGAAGACTGATGTTCTGTTTTAGCATAGATAATTACTTTTTTGAGGGATATTTGTTTAAATGTATGACCAGTGGTTAGACGGCCCATGTTATTTCTCTTGTCCTCAGCAAGAGGTCACAATATTCACCAGCCCCCAAAATCTTTAAAAACCTCTACAATTGTGAAAACATTTATATCAAATCAAACATAAGGGTTATGAATGTATAAAACAATGCATGCCATGAACATCTAAAAATATTTTCCATAGAAATCTGCCTATAATAATAATAATAATAATACATTTATTTTGGGGGGCGCCTTTCATAACACCCAAGGACACCTTACAGGGTTACAGATTTATAATTTACATTTACAATTTTACCTTACAAATTAAAACAGTGGATTTAGTGAAGTATCAGCCGGGGTAAGACAAGACAAACAACAGGAAATGGACTATAGAAGGACACAAAAGGACACAGGGTACAGTTTATAAAGAAAATGCCAGTTTGAACAGTTGGGTTTTGAGTTGGGTTTTGAATGTTGTTATGGAATCAGACTGTCGGATGTGTAGTGGCAGGGAGTTCCAGAGTCTGGGAGCCGAGCAGCTGAAAGCTCGAACACCCATGGTTTTGAGGCGAGAGTTTGGGACGGTGAGAAGTCCTACGGACGAAGAGCGGAGGGTGCGGGAGGGGGTGTACTCCTGAAGGAGGTCGGTGATGGAGATGGGGGCAAGGTGATGGAGAGCTTTATAAGTGAGTAGAAGGTTTTTGTAGTTAATATGGTAGCGTACAGGAAGCCAGTGTAGCTGAGTGAGAATGGGGGTGATGTGGTCGGATGAGTTGGTGCGGGTGATGATCCGGGCAGCAGAGTTCTGGATTATTTGCAGTCTATTGAGGAGTTTGATGGGAAGGCCAGTCAGAAGTGCATTGCAGTAATCAATCCGAGATGTGATGAATGAGTGGACCAGGATTTCAGTGCTGGGTTGAGACAGAGATGAGCGGAGTCTGGAGATGTTCCGAAGATGAAAGAAGGCGGTGCCGGTGATGTTTTTTATGTGTGGTGCGAATGAGAGGGAGCCGTCCAGAATGACACCGAGGCTTTTCACTTGGGCAGCGAATGGTATGGGGAAGCCGTCGATGGTGATGTTTGATGCGGGGGTGTTATGTGACTTGGTGAGGGTGGATTTGGAGCCGATGAGCAGGGCCTCAGTTTTGCTACCGTTAAGCTTCAGGAGGTTCCTGCTCATCCAGCTCCTGATGTCCTCAAGGCAGGTGGTGAGGGAGGTTGGGGGCAGGGCAGTGGTGGGTTTGGAGGAAATGTAGACCTGTGTGTCGTCGGCGTAGCAGTGAAAATTAACCTCATGGTGACGGAGGATTTTGCCCAGGGGGAGGAGATATATGATGAATAGGAGTGGACCCAGTACTGACCCCTGGGGGACATCCAGTGAAATAGCACTTTCTTGTGACTTGTGATTACCGAGTTGTACAAACTGTTGTCTGTCAGTGAGGTATGGTGAGAACCAGGAGAGTGCAACACCAGTGATCCCAATGCCAGCCAGACGGTCCTGGAATAGTGGGTGAGAGATGGTATCGAATGCAGCGCTGAGGTCAAGGAGGATGAGGATGGTGAGAAGTCCGGAGTCAGCTGCACGGAGGAGGTCGTTGGTGATTTTAACCAGGGCTGTTTCAGTACTGTGTTTTTGGCGGAAACCAGATTGGAAGGGTTCATGGAGGTTGTTTGTGTCAAGATGGGACTGAAGCTGTGCGGCAACCACCCTCTCAAGGGTCTTGGAAATGAAAGGTAGGTTGGAGATGGGAATGTAGTGGTTTAGATCGGCTGGGTCAGAACCGGGTTTTTTGAGGATGGGAGTGATTGCAGCCAGTTTGAGGGAGGTGGGTACAATTCCAGAGGTGAGGGAGGAGTTAATTATGTCAGTGATCATGGGTGATATGGCTGGTAGGCAAGCCTTGACCAGGGTGGTGGGAAGAGGATCAAGCTGACAGGTGGTGGTTTTAGCTTTACGGATGAGCTCTGAGATGGTGTATTCCGATGCTGGGGTGAAGATGGAGAGGGAGCTGATGAGTGATGGACCAGTGGGAGACATCCAGGGTGGATCACTTGAGGAGGTGCATGCTGAGGCCAGCTCTAGGTGAATGGTGTTAATTTTGGAGTGAAACAATTGCAGAAAGTCAGTACATTGGTCAATGGAGATATCTGGAGGGAGGGTTTGAGGAGGCTGAAGTAGGTGACTGACTGTGGAGAAAAGAACTCTGTTGTTACCAGTGCTGATGAGGTTGGAGTAATATGAGGACTTGGCATTGGAAAGCGCGTTCTTGTAGAGGTGAAGGTGATCCGAGTACATTTGCGTGTGAACTGAGAGTCCGGTGCTCTTGCACAGCCGCTCCAGTCGGCGGCCAGTTGTTTTGAGCTGACGTAGCGCAGAGGTGAACCAGGGGGCGGAGTGGGTGAATGAAACTTTGCGAGTTTTCAGGGGAGCCAGGGCAGTGAGGGAAGAGGAGAGACAGTTATTATAGTGATTCACCAGGTCAGCAGGGTGGGTGGATGTTGGAGGATTGGGGTAGGAATTAATCAGAGTGGTGAGATCTGTGGGGTTAATGTGTTTAATGTTTCTGAAGGTGATGGACCGTTGTTCTTTGGTTTTGGAAAGGGGGGCATGGATATAAAAAATTACAGCTTTATGGTCAGAAATTGGGAATTCAATGACAGCAAGGTTAATGGGAGTGATGCCAGTGCAGCAGAGTAAGTCCAGTATGTGACCTTTGTTATGTGTTGGGAGGTTGACATGTTGTGTGATATCGAGGCAGTCCAGGAGTGAGATGAAATCATTTGCAAAAACATTGGAGGGTCGTCAATGTGGATGTTAAAGTCACCTAAGAGGATAACAGTAGGGGACATTGCACATACAGATGTTAGTAATGATGAAAATTCAGTGAGAAAAACAGCAGAGGGCTTCGGCGGTCTGTAGATGGAAATAATGATGATGGGTTTGAGGCTAGTGAGTTTTACAACTAAGCATTCAAAAGAGGAGTGATGGGGGACAGTGACAGCAATGACTTTAAAGTTTTCACGGTGCAACACAGCAAGCCCCCTCCCAGTGGCACGGGGTTTACTAATAAAAGCATAACCCGGATGGACAGCTGCATTAAGCTGGGAGGAGTCATCAGACTGTTGCCAGGTCTCAGTGAGGCATAAAAAATCAAGCTTTTTGTCCATAATGAAGTCAGAAACCAGCTGGGCCTTATTGGTGAGGGATCTTATGTTAAACAGACATAGTTTCAGACAGGTAAGTTGTGCGTATGTGGATGCTTTAGACAAAGTTGTGTCCAAAGTTGTGTCCTCTGTTTCCGTCAACTCCGTCAGATTTGGTCATAAACCTCATTAAATCAGGCAATAGCATGGTCAGCTATATCCCTGAGGGTCCCTTTTCATTCCCCTGGCTGTGGTGAATACATCAATACCTCACATTGTCTGGTATGTTTGACATTCTTTGATACTTTTGATGAACAATGTCAATTTTCCTATGGTCACAGCTGGAGCATGTCAACACCATCTCTCTGTTATGATACCTTTTAATAAACCATATTGGATTCAATGAAAATATTTTATTGAGATTATGGAGACAGCTAGCAATAGCCAAAAAACTAGCTAGCTAGCTGCAGTGTTTTTTTCTGCAGAGGGAAAAAACATGCCATTTCGTCAACTCCGTCAGGTTTTATGTCTGACGGAGTTGACATGTAAGCTGACGGAGTTGACAAATCCACCAATAACCGCTTAATGTGCCAATATTATACTATTTTCGAACATAGTAAAGGAATAGAATGTTGTAATGGCTGTGTCTTATCTCCCACTACTTCCACTGGACATTGATTTTGTCTGCACAAGCCAGTGTATGTTTTCAACATCTGGTTGTAGGAACACACACTGCACCTTTAAGATTTTATATCAATCAATCAGTCATGTTAAGTAAATGGACATCTGATTCCATAATAATATTCAAATAAATTGTTCATGTCTTTCGTATTAAAGGAAAACATGGCTAGAGAGAAATTGTCAGTTGAAGAGCGAAGGAGAAGAAATAGAGAGTACCAACGAAAGAGAAGAGAAAAATTAAACAGTGACCCAGAGAAGAAATATGCCATGCAAGTAGAGGACAGACAGAGGTGGAAGAGGAGAGTTCACGACAAAAAAGTAATACAGATAGACAAGATGGGAGACAGGGCACAGAGGAATCTGAGAAAGTATTGGAGAGAGGCACAGAAAAGGTCCAGACAGAAAAGGTCCTGCGAAGGTGCAGTGCAGGAGGCAGACATCCCCCCAGATAGTCCGCAAGATCAAGATATTCTAGAATACAATGCCAGAGAGTCTCGCAGACAGGAAAGGAAAGAAGTAAAACACGAAAAAGGCATTCAAGAGAAATAAAAATGTTGAAAGAGAAGCTTAAGAATGTAACACAGCAACGAAACAAACTAAGAAAAACAATATTGCGCACAAAAAAGGCTACAGTTAAAACACCACTGGACTCTCCAGGGACAGAAACAAAGAAGATGCTATCAGGAAGCAACATAAGGAATCCAAAGATCAAAAAAGCTCTTCTATTCCACAACATCATCAGAAGAGAGCTGAAGAAAAACAAACAACCTCCTGGGCCACGGTGCCAGAAACCAGCACTAAGTGTGTCATCAGGCAAGATCCTAAAAAAGTACAGTCTTCTTTACCAAATCCAGCAGTTTGGGCTAACTTACAAGCTAATGAGAGGAAAGGAACAGCCAACATTCCTACAAGGTATCACACAGACTGTTCAGGATTTCTTCCTGAACTCTGCACGTGTGACAACTGATAAGACTGACACAATCACCAGGAACAAGATCAAGCAGCAGAGAATGATCCTGACAGACTCCATGATCAACCTCCATACTGATTTTCAGGAACCCCACTGTAAAGCTGAGCTATTCTTCATTCTGTGCTCTGATGCCCTTCTATGTCACAGCACCAAAAGCATCTGATCGGAAGACCTGTCTGTGTCAAATACATGAGAATGCATGCTTAATGCTTGAGGTCCTTAGAATGTCTGGTGTTGTGAAGTCAAACAAACTAGATGACAGTTTTCAATTAGTTTGTTGCTCTCCAGCAAGTGAGGCCTGCCTTTTTCGCACCTGCTCACGATGTCTAAACAAAGGGACAGTTACAACCCAAGAGCAAGACCAAATCCATGTTCAGTGGAGGCAGTGGGAGAGAGTTCAAGAAGACACAGGCAATGGAATCCACATCAACACTAAGCTTGTCCAACACAGTGGCAGCCTTTCAGAGCTCATAAAACTCTATGGGCAAAAACTCAGAAATCAAACCACAACACATGTGTGTTCAGTGCGAAACCAGTCAAAAGCATACATCAACACACTTGAGTCCTGTGATGAGAGTACAGCAATCGTCCATGTTGACTTCTCAGAATCCTGGAGATGCAAATATAAATCTGAAGTTCAGGCCTGCCATTTTGGACAAAATCTGCCACAGATAACACTCCATACTGGAATGTATTACACGAAGGGGGAAAAGGCAGCATTTTGCACACTGTCCGAGTCGAAGAGACAAGATGCTGCGGCAATCTGGACACACATGGAACCTGTCTTAAAAGATATCAAGACTAAATATCCACAGGTCACCACTGTGCACTTCTGGTCTGATGGTTGGTCCATCAGACCAGAAGTGCAAAAGAAAAAAGTTCTTCTTGTTCTTATACTGTTTACTTGGTGTAAACAGTATAAGAACAAGAAGAACTTTTTTCTTTTGTCTGCTATTCCACCTACACTAGGGTTTGAAAAAGCAACGTGGAACTTCTTCCCCACATCCCACGGTAAAGGCGCACCAGACGGCATTGGCGGAACAGTAAAAAGAACAGCTGACAACCTGGTACTGAGAGGAAATGATGTGACAGATGGACACACATTCTTTGAGAAGGTCTCAAACAGTCTGAAGGGTGTTCAGCTGCACTACATTGTAGAAGAAGACACAGAAAGATATGATACACTTCTCATTAGGGGTGTAACGGTTCACAGAAGTCACGGTTCGGTTCGTACCTCGGTTTGGAGGTCACGGTTCGGTACGGTTCGGTACAACAAGAAAAAGCAAAAAAAAGTCCCAAATGCATAATTCCAGGTTTGTTGTTATTTATGTTTGAACAGTAGTGCAAGTTTCAGTTTAAAAATAAAGAACTCTGACATTTTGAATAATTAACTGTATTAAACAGATAAAAACAAACCATACACACTCAGATGGCCATATTATCTATAATGGCTGATGTCAAACAAAACAAACAGTTTCATCAAGCTGTAAAACTAAAAAGAATGTCTTGAAAATATGACATCATAAATAATAAGAAAGTGTTTCAAGAGCGCAAAGTCGTTGAAAAACATATGCCAAAAGCTTCCGTTATTTATTTTGGTCTCTCGGCTCTCATGTCTATTGGCTTCTTAAAAACAGCGGGGATCAGCTGTTGAACTGCTGTTGTCTTTTGCCGTGCTCCGGTGATTGGCAAATGTGGGTGATGCCTTCTGATATGATTTAGCATGTTTGGCGTGTGTTACCATTAGCATACCGCACCACTGTAGAACAACGGCGACACACCGGCCTCGTCCGATCCACCACTCGCACACTTAATCGTTATTGTAGTCCACAGGGAACCCGAAATGTTCCCACACAGCTGATTTAAAAGAAGCAGGTGGGTTCTAGCTCCTGTGTGTTATCTGAAATCGCCATACTAACTTTTCTTCTTCTTGTATTTAGTTCGTTTTGTTGTTGTGTTTCTTCTTGTTCTTCATTTGTCGTTTAAGGGCGGCTGGCAAACAGCTTTTAGGCGCAATACCGCCCCCTGGATTATATATAGTGTAGTGGATACTGCCCTGAATAAAATACTTTTTTCCCACTCGTAAAAAAAAGGCGTATTCGTCGTGTGACTCCATGTGCCGAACCGTGACGTCCGAACCGTGACGGTACGGGACGAATACGGATACCGTTACACCCCTACTTCTCATAGATCCTCTCAGACCCTCAACAAGACAAATACACCAGGTAATCGCCCATGAGAACAGGATCCACTACAGACAACTATCCTGCTTTTGCAGCAAGATGTTGGATTGCCAGTGCTTCTGCCCAGCTACCTTTTCAGGGCCCAGATGAACAGCAGAGTGGTACCCGTAGGGCAAGAAAGAAAAGACCTTTAAACATGTTGTGGGAGGAGATGGAAAATGAGATGGGAGGGGAGATGGAAGAGGAAGATGTGATGGAAGAGTTGAATGAGGAGCCATTGAAAGGTCCTGAGGGTACTGTGACAGTAACGACTGTTAGCAGCCTTAATAATGGAGACTGGTTAGCAGTAGTATATGATGACCACTGGTGGCTAGCCAAGACCATTGCTGTGGATACTGAGCATCAAGATGTGAAAGTGGAATTTCTGCATCCCCACGGTCCAACAGCAAAGGTTAAGCCCAAGTGTGGCAAGAAGGATGTCTGTTTCTGCCCAGTTCAAGACATCATAGTGAAACTAATGGGAAATGCATCACCAGTCCAATTACGAACAAGAGGGATCTAGTATTGCCCCTGATGTGATGGACTTCATAGAGCGTGAGCATGTCCGACGCCTGCTGCTCAAGGCATAAGTCCCTTGTGTGACTGCATTCATGCTTTAAAGCATAGTGTGCTTTTTCAATGTAAGCACCTCCTCAACACGTGTGTTCCTGCTCTCTTCTTTTTCCTAGTTTTGAAGTATGCCATGTTTTGCAGCATCACCTATGGCTGATTGTTAGCTTAATTACATTTCTTCACTTATTTTTTGTAATAGTTGGAAACGGTGCAATTTGTTATAGTTTGAAACGCTGTATTTACAGTTTGTTTATTTCAGTTGAATGAAAAATATGTTCAGTATAAGTCAAGGAGTTGTTATTTATGACTCTATTGTCAATTCCATCTGTTTAAAAAAGCATTTGTTCATTAATCAGAAATGCAAATACAATTTTGTCAACTCCGTCATTTTCCTGTCAACACCGTCAGATCTTCATCAGCAACCTCAGATGTACAGTTGCAAGAAAAAGTATGTGAACCCTTTGGAATGACCTAGATTTCTGCATAAGTTGGTCATAAAATGTGTTCTGATCTTCATCTAAGTCACAACAATAGACAAACACAGTCTGCTTAAACTAATACCACACAAACAATTATATGTTTTCATGTTTTTATTGAACACACCATCTAAACATTCACAGTGCAGGGTGGAAAAAGTATGTGAACCCGTAGGCTAAAGACTTCTTCAAGAGCTAATTGGAGTCAGGAGTCAGCCAACCTGGAGTCCAATCAATGAGACGAGATTGGAGGTGTTGGTTAAAGCTGCCCTGCCCTATAAAAAATACACACCAGTTTTGAATTTGCTATTCTTAAGAAGCATTGCCAGATGTGAACCATGCCTCGCACAAAAGAGCTCTCAGAAGACCTACGATTAAGAATTGTTGACTTGCATAAAGCTGGAAAGGGTTCCAAAAGTATCTCTGAAAGCCTTGATGTTCATCAGTCCACGGTAAGACAAGTTGTCTATAAATGGAGAAAGGTCAGCACTGTTGCTACTCTCCCTAGGAGTGGCCGTCCTGTAAAGATGACTGCAAGAGCACAGAATGCTCACTGAGGTGAAGAAGAATCCTAGAGTGTCAGCTAGAGACTTAAAGAAATCTCTGGCACATGCTAACATCTCTGTTGACGAATCTACGATACGTAAAACACTGAACAAGAATGGAGTTCATGGGAGGACACCACGGAGGAAGCCACTGCTGTCCAGAACAAACATTACTGCACGTTTGAAGTTTGCAAAAGAGCACCTGGATGTTCCACAGCACTACTGGCAACATATTCTGTGGACAGATGAAACCAAAGTTGAGTTGTTTGGAAGGAACACACAACGCTATGTGTGGAGAATCCAAAGGGTTAACAACTGTATGTTTTTGTAATTTTTCTTGGAAAAAACGAATTCTTTCTTCAGTTTTTGTTGTTTAAGTAATAAAGGATCATCAGATCTACACCATCTTGTGTCTTATTCCCGTAAGGATTTTTTTCTTTAGTGGCAACATAAAGGATAAAGTTTGAAAATGCAATTTTTTTAAATCTGTGTATTCATAACAGTGTGAAATTAAGCCGTTTTATTGCATATAAGAGTAACTAAACACTATTACAACATACATCAGAACTTAAGATTCTTGTTGGGCTATTATAATTATATAATTATATACTTTTAGTGTGTCTGACGTAGTTGACACAAATCAAGTTTTTAAGGTAAACATGTGGATTAAGGTAAACATGTGGATTTATTAAAAATGTGTTTTTTTTACATTTTATTTTTTTAAATGTAGAAAGTGTTTTGTCCCGACTCTCAAGAATGGTTGTTTTTGGTGACCATCAGTTTCTAAAATGTGTTTGCTAAAAATGCTTTGATGTATAACTCGCACCAAGAGATGTCAACTAAGAAATTAGAACTCTTTGAGAAGTTCATTTGCACAAAGAGAAGAAATGTGTATTATTCAATCTAAAATAAATCCAGATTCAAAATGACCCGAAAAATATTCAAAAAGAGTTAACGGAGATATGGTGGTGACACTATATATACATACTGTACATACCTATTATCTATTTAAATATTACTAATATGAAACGTGTCGCAGGTCCAAAGAAATACAGTCCTCGAGGTTGCACGCTACTTTCAGAACATTTTTAACAAATGATCCTAATGCAAAGTGGTGGGGACAAAATGTAGCAGCGCTCCCAGTGTACACGACATGTTGAATCAAATGGACATATTACGTCATTTTCTTGGTTAATAATTCTCTTTAACATCCTAAAATAAGATATTACAACATTATTAAGTTGTCCTGTTTGAAATGCAAGATGTCGAAATCCAGTTTCCTATATCTATCTCTCCGTTCTGTGTGTAGCCTATTGAGTCGTCAGCTCGCCTCGGTTTTGTCTCGCTGCTCAAACTGCTTCAATTGTGACTTAGTGTTTGTCATGGAAACCCTGACAGTGTTAGTTTTAAGAAATACAAATAGCATGTAGGACACATGCCTGGGGAAACAGGTGAGTGGCACAGTATGCTGCACATCTCACAGAGGAAGAGGAAGAGGCTAATGATCCTGCTGGCAGACCCTTAAGGGCTCAATGGCGACTCCCCTTATTATGCAACTTATTACATTTTTTCTAAGGGCTATTTTTGGTGCACTTTCTTCTTTAAGTGCACACTGAGGAGGCCTAATGGACGTGTTACGGTACTGCATCTTGCTCTGGGGTTGGATAAACTAATTGTGTTGCATTGACATTTCTTCTTCTCCTGTTTCCTGTCTGTGTTGCTCCACTCAGTGATGTGTATCTGAACACAGTGAGACAGTAAGGGACACACTCAGCAGAGCGTTGTGTCCTCGCAGTGACCCTCTCCTTAGTCAATATGCTCCTTAGAGTTTACTGTCTGGGCTCTTTGTGCTCATCAGATACAGAACATGAATTGCAGTCCATGCTCCATTTCCCCAGTAAAAAGCATATGACATGTCTCTGTGCTCGCGTACAAGAGATTACATGAAAGAGTGTGTGGAAACAGGAGGTGAGACTGCGGGACTCAAACCCATCCACTCATAATCCTGCAGGATTACAATATCACTCAGGGATTAGAGTCTGCACAACTTTAGGGTTGTTCTCCTTATTCACAGGAATGTGTAAGAAAACACAGTTTGATTTAATACAAAATGTAGCTTGCACTGGCAACATGTTTAGTATCAAGGCAGGGAATATAAATAACCCACAAACTTAAATATTAAATACAGTTTAAACGGAATAAGAGGAAACAAGTTTTATTTTAAATTGAATACAGATATAAATAATTCCTTTCTGTTTTTATATCAACCACTTTATGCAATTGAGCTTAATCTAACTCCATTTTGTCAGCACCATTATTCCACCAAATATGTTTTAAAACACGTATAGGTTGTGTTTGCAGTGATTTATGACTGCCTCCAGGATCTGTTTGAACACGCTGGAGGTTAACGAGCTCTTGTGTCTGAGGTCAGAGATGAATCTCCTCGTTAAAGTGATCAGTCTCCGCTTCACACCCTCTGACCTCAGATCAGTTTCCTGTCACTCAGTAATGAACGAGCTGCCCTGAATCTCTCACAGTTAACTGACCGTGCAGCTGCCGACAGACAGTGAACACAACACAGCTGTGTCATGTGTGTAACCTGCATTCGAACTATTTAAAGAGCCCCTATTATGCTTTTTGGGTTGTTCCCTTCTCTGTAGTATGTTATACAGGTTTGTGTGCATGTACATGGTCTGCAAAGAATAAAATCCCAAAGTTCCCGAACACGGGACATCTCTAAGCGGTTGACCAATCACAACAGAGCCGGCCAGCTAACCAATCAGAGCAGACTGGGCTCTGCTTTCAGACAGAGGGTGATAAGATGGCAGTATGAGAACAATTAAGAGCTTTTTGAACATTAAAGCATGGAGACATGTCACAGTAGAGACTACATACTGATATACACCTGAACATCAGCAGGAGAGGACTCTTTAAAGTAGAGACACTACATACTGATATGAACCTGAACATCAGCAGGAGAGGACTCTTCAAAGTAGAGACACTACATACTGATATGAACCTGAACATCAGCAGGAGAGGACTCTTTAAAGTAGAGACACTACATACTGATATACACCTGAACATCAGCAGGAGAGGACTCTTTAAAGTAGAGACACTACATACTGATATACACCTGAACATCTGCAGGAGAGGACTCTTTAAAGTAGAGACACTACATACTGATATACACCTGAACATCAGCAGGAGAGGACTCTTTAAAGTAGAGACACTACATACTGATATACACCTGAACATCAGCAGGAGAGGACTCTTTAAAGTAGAGACACTACATACTGATATACACCTGAACATCAGCAGGAGAGGACTCTTTAAAGTAGAGACACTAAATACTGATATACACCTGAACATAAGCTGGAGAGGACTCTTTAAAGTAGAGACACTACATACTGATATACACCTGAACATCAGCAGGAGAGGACTCTTTAAAGTAGAGACACTACATACTGATATACACCTGAACACCAGCAGGAGAGGACTCTTTAAAGTAGAGACACTACATACTGATATGAACCTGAACATCAGCAGGAGAGGACTCTTCAAAGTAGAGACACTACATACTGATATACACCTGAACATCAGCAGGAGAGGACTCTTTAAAGTAGAGACACTACATACTGATATGAACCTGAACATCAGCAGGAGAGGACTCTTCAAAGTAGAGACACTACATACTGATATGAACCTGAACATCAGCAGGAGAGGACTCTTTAAAGTAGAGACACTACATACTGATATACACCTGAACATCAGCAGGAGAGGACTCTTTAAAGTAGAGACACTACATACTGATATACACCTGAACATAAGCTGGAGAGGACTCTTTAAAGTAGAGACACTACATACTGATATACACCTGAACATCAGCAGGAGAGGACTCTTTAAAGTAGAGACACTACATACTGATATACACCTGAACACCAGCAGGAGAGGACTCTTTAAAGTAGAGACACTACATACTGATATGAACCTGAACATCAGCAGGAGAGGACTCTTCAAAGTAGAGACACTACATACTGATATGAACCTGAAACATCAGCAGGAGAGGACTCTTTAAAGTAGAGACACTACATACTGATATACACCTGAACATCAGCAGGAGAGGACTCTTTAAAGTAGAGACACTACATACTGATATACACCTGAACATCTGCAGGAGAGGACTCTTTAAAGTAGAGACACTACATACTGATATACACCTGAACATCAGCAGGAGAGGACTCTTTAAAGTAGAGACACTACATACTGATATACACCTGAACATCAGCAGGAGAGGACTCTTTAAAGTAGAGACACTACATACTGATATACACCTGAACATCAGCAGGAGAGGACTCTTTAAAGTAGAGACACAACATACTGATATACACCTGAACATAAGCTGGAGAGGACTCTTTAAAGTAGAGACACTACATACTGATATACACCTGAACATCAGCAGGAGAGGACTCTTTAAAGTAGAGACACTACATACTGATATACACCTGAACACCAGCAGGAGAGGACTCTTTAAAGTAGAGACACTACATACTGATATGAACCTGAACATCAGCAGGAGAGGACTCTTCAAAGTAGAGACACTACATACTGATATACACCTGAACATCAGCAGGAGAGGACTCTTTAAAGTAGAGACACTACATACTGATATGAACCTGAACATCAGCAGGAGAGGACTCTTCAAAGTAGAGACACTACATACTGATATGAACCTGAACATCAGCAGGAGAGGACTCTTTAAAGTAGAGACACTACATACTGATATACACCTGAACATCAGCAGGAGAGGACTCTTTAAAGTAGAGACACTACATACTGATATACACCTGAACATCTGCAGGAGAGGACTCTTTAAAGTAGAGACACTACATACTGATATACACCTGAACATCAGCAGGAGAGGACTCTTTAAAGTAGAGACACTACATACTGATATACACCTGAACATCAGCAGGAGAGGACTCTTTAAAGTAGAGACACTACATACTGATATACACCTGAACATCAGCAGGAGAGGACTCTTTAAAGTAGAGACACTACATACTGATATGAACCTGAACATCAGCAGGAGAGGACTCTTCAAAGTAGAGACACTACATACTGATATGAACCTGAACATCAGCAGGAGAGGACTCTTTAAAGTAGAGACACTACATACTGATATACACCTGAACATCAGCAGGAGAGGACTCTTTAAAGTAGAGACACTACATACTGATATACACCTGAACATCTGCAGGAGAGGACTCTTTAAAGTAGAGACACTACATACTGATATACACCTGAACATCAGCAGGAGAGGACTCTTTAAAGTAGAGACACTACATACTGATATACACCTGAACATCAGCAGGAGAGGACTCTTTAAAGTAGAGACACTACATACTGATATACACCTGAACATCAGCAGGAGAGGACTCTTTAAAGTAGAGACACTAAATACTGATATACACCTGAACATAAGCAGGAGAGGACTCTTTAAAGTAGAGACACTACATACTGATATACACCTGAACATCAGCAGGAGAGGACTCTTTAAAGTAGAGACACTACATACTGATATACACCTGAACACCAGCAGGAGAGGACTCTTTAAAGTAGAGACACTACATACTGATATACACCTGAACATCAGCAGGAGAGGACTCTTTAAAGTAGATACACTACATACTGATATACACCTGAACTTCAGCAGGAGAGGACTCTTTAAAGTAGAGACACTACATACTGATATACACCTGAACATCAGCAGGAGAGAACTCTTTAAAGTAGAGACACTACATACTGATATACACCTGAACATCAGCAGGAGAGGACTCTTTAAATTAGAGACACTACATACTGATATACACCTGAACATCAGCAGGAGAGGACTCTTTAAAGTAGAGACACTACATACTGATATACACCAGAACATCAGCAGGAGAGAACTCTTTAAAGTAGAGACACTACATACTGATATACACCTGAACATCAGCAGGAGAGGACTCTTTAAAGTAGAGACACTACATACTGATATGAACCTGAACATCAGCAGGAGAGGACTCTTTAAAGTAGAGACACTACATACTGATATGAACCTGAACATCAGCAGGAGAGGACTCTTTAAAGTAGAGACACTACATACTGATATACACCTGAACATCAGCAGGAGAGGACTCTTTAAAGTAGAGACACTACATACTGATATACACCTGAACATCTGCAGGAGAGGACTCTTTAAAGTAGAGACACTAGATACTGATATACACCTGAACATCAGCAGGAGAGGACTCTTTAAAGTAGAGACACTACATACTGATATACACCTGAACATCAGCAGGAGAGGACTCTTTAAAGTAGAGACACTAAATACTGATATACACCTGAACATCAGCTGGAGAGGACTCTTTAAAGTAGAGACACTACATACTGATATACACCTGAACATCAGCAGGAGAGGACTCTTTAAAGTAGAGACACTACATACTGATATACACCTGAACACCAGCAGGAGAGGACTCTTTAAAGTAGAGACACTACATACTGATATACACCTGAACATCAGCAGGAGAGGACTCTTTAAAGTAGATACACTACATACTGATATACACCTGAACTTCAGCAGGAGAGGACTCTTTAAAGTAGAGACACTACATACTGATATACACCTGAACATCAGCAGGAGAGGACTCTTTAAAGTAGAGACACTACATACTGATATACACCTGAACATCAGCAGGAGAGGACTCTTTAAATTAGAGACACTACATACTGATATACACCTGAACATCAGCAGGAGAGGACTCTTTAAAGTAGAGACACTACATACTGATATACACCAGAACATCAGCAGGAGAGAACTCTTTAAAGTAGAGACACTACATACTGATATACACCTGAACATCAGCAGGAGAGGACTCTTTAAAGTAGAGACACTACATACTGATATAAAACTGAGCATCAGCAGGAGAGGACTCTTTAAAGTAGAGACACTACATACTGATATACACCTGAACATCAGCAGGAGAGGACTCTTTAAAGTAGAGACACTAAATACTTTATACACCTGAACATCAGCAGGAGAGGACTCTTTAAAGTAGAGACACTAAATACTTTATACACCTGAACATCAGCAGGAGAGGACTCTTTAAAGTAGAGACACTAAATACTTTATACACTTTAACACCAGCAGGAGAGGACTCTTTAAAGTAGAGACACTACATACTGATATACACATGAACATCAGCAGGAGAGGACTCTTTAAAGTAGAGACACTACATACTGATATACACCTGAACATCAGCAGGAGAGGACACTTTAAAGTAGAGACACTACATACTGATATACACCTGAACATCAGCAGGAGAGGACTCTTTAAAGTAGAGACACTACATACTGATATACACCTGAACATCAGCAGGAGAGGACTCTTTAAAGTAGAGACACTACATACTGATATACACCTGAACATCAGCAGGAGAGGACTCTTTAAAGTAGAGACACTACATACTGATATACACCTGAACATCAGCAGGAGAGGACTCTTTAAAGTAGAGACACTACATACTGATATACACCTGAACATCAGCAGGAGAGGACTCTTTAAAGTAGAGACACTACATACTGATATACACCTGAGCATCAGAAGGAGAGGACTCTTTAAAGTAGAGACACTACATACTGATATACACCTGAACATCAGCAGGAGAGGACTCTTTAAAGTAGAGACACTAAATACTTTATACACCTGAACATCAGCAGGAGAGGACTCTTTAAAGTAGAGACACTAAATACTTTATACACTTGAACACCAGCAGGAGAGGACTCTTTAAAGTAGAGACACTACATACTGATATACACATGAACATCAGCAGGAGAGGACTCTTTAAAGTAGAGACACTACATACTGATATACACCTGAACATCAGCAGGAGAGGACACTTTAAAGTAGAGACACTACATACTGATATACACCTGAACATCAGCAGGAGAGGACTCTTTAAAGTAGAGACACTACATACTGATATACACCTGAACATCAGCAGGAGAGGACTCTTTAAATTAGAGACACAACATACTGATATACACCTGGACATCAGCAGGAGAGGACTCTTTAAAGTAGAGACACTACATACTGATATACACCTGAACATCAGCAGGAGAGGACTCTTTAAAGTAGAGACAGTACATACTGATATACACCTGAGCATCAGCAGGAGAGGACTCTTTAAAGTAGAGATACTACATACTGATATACACCTGAACACCAGCAGGAGAGGACTCTTTAAAGTAGAGACACTACATACTGATATACACCTGAACATCAGCAGGAGAGGACTCTTTAAAGTAGAGACACTACATACTGATATACACCTGAACATCAGCAGGAGAGGACTCTTTAAAGTAGAGACACTACATACTGATATACACCTGGACATCAGCAGGAGAGGACTCTTTAAAGTAGAGACACTACATACTGATATACACCTGAACACCAGCAGGAGAGGACTCTTTAAAGTAGAGACACTACATACTGATATACACCTGAACATCAGCAGGAGAGGACTCTTTAAAGTAGAGACACTACATACTGATATACACCTGAACACCAGCAGGAGAGGACTCTTTAAAGTAGAGACACTAAATACTGATATACACCTGAACATCAGCTGGAGAGGACTCTTTAAAGTAGAGATACTACATACTGATATACACCTGACCATCAGCAGGAGAGGACTCTTTAAAGTAGAGATACTACATACTGATATACACCTGAACATCAGCAGGAGAGGACTCTTTAAAGTAGAGATACTACATACTGATATACACCTGAACATCAGCAGGAGAGGACTCTTTAAAGTAGAGATACTACATACTGATATACACCTGAACACCAGCAGGAGAGGACTCTTTAAAGTAGAGACACTAAATACTGATATACACCTGAACATCAGCTGGAGAGGACTCTTTAAAGTAGAGACACTACATACTGATATACACCTGAACACCAGCAGGAGAGGACTCTTTAAAGTAGAGACACTACATACTGATATACACCTGAACATCAGCAGGAGAGGACTCTTTAAAGTAGAGACACTACATACTGATATACACCTGAACATCAGCAGGAGAGGACTCTTTAAAGTAGAGACACTACATACTGATATACACCTGAACATCAGCAGGAGAGGACTCTTTAAAGTAGAGACACTACATACTGATATACACCTGAACATCAGCAGGAGAGGACTCTTTAAAGTAGAGACACTACATACTGATATACACCTGAACATCAGCAGGAGAGGACTCTTTAAAGTAGAGACACTACATACTGATATACACCTGAACATCAGCAGGAGAGGACTCTTTAAAGTAGAGACACTACATACTGATATACACCTGAACATCAGCAGGAGAGGACTCTTTAAAGTAGAGACACTACATACTGATATACACCTGAACATCAGCATGAGAGGACTCTTTAAAGTAGAGACACTACATACTGATATACACCTGAACATCAGCAGGAGAGGACTCTTTAAAGTAGAGACACTACATACTGATATACACCTGAACATCAGCATGAGAGGACTCTTTAAAGTAGAGACACTACATACTGATATACACCTGAACATCAGCAGGAGAGGACTCTTTCATAACGATGACTCTGTCTGATGGCAGGATTGAATGATTCAGTAGATTCGACTCAGCGGTGATCTGAGTCTGAGTCGAAACAGGAGGTTTAACCGTAATGAGGGGAAATATAATGAAAATATTATTACAGTTATAATAATACATTTTCTTATATCTCCAATTACAACTTGGTGTCTAATTGTGTGATAAAAAGGAGTTTAAGACGCAACATTTTGTAAAGCTTAAGCAGAAATTGTCAAAAAATGACCAAAAAGAGCATTTATATAATATAAAATACAGATTTCTCCTCCGCTGGCCAATACAACCCTTTTACTTGTGTTGTCTTTACCCTCCCCCTCTTTTTTTAACAACATCATCAACCCCTTCCCCCTTTCTCTCCCCCTTAATTCAGTCACTCCATCATTGTTCAGCAGAAACAGTATTTTCAGCTCAGTTTATATAATGGCAATTTATGGAAGAAAGCACCTTGTACGAATCTTCTTATTGTTTAAAAACAAACTCATTCATCAAATTGTTATTTACACAGAAACATAAGGGTCCAAAATTAAGATAAATATAAACAGAAATCATCAAAAAGAATCACCCTTTTCTCTCGTTGAACCTAAAGCAGCCTCACTTCTTCACCAGCAGCCAGATGCATGATACCCTCCTCTTCCTCCTCTTCCTCCTCCTCCTCCTCCTCCTTTTCCTCCCTTTCCTCTTCTTCCTCCTCCTCTTCCTCTTCTTCCCTGACTCCCACCATCTCTGCGTTGCCACGGTAACATGTCTTGCTGCCACGCTCTGCCCTCTCCTCCAGACGGACTCCTTTTGCCGAGCGGAGAAACAAAAACACACATTTTTCCATCTTCTCACTTTCTCTGTTTGTGTGTGTGTGTGTGTGTGTGTGTGTGTGTGTGTGTGTGTGTGTGTGTGTGTGTGTGTGTGTGTGTGTGTGTGTGTGTGTGTGTGTGTGTGTGTGTGTGTGTGTGTGTGTGTGTGTGTGTGTGTGTGTGTGTGTGTGTGTGTGTGTGTGTGTGTGTGTGTGTGTGTGTGTGTGTGTGTGTGTGTGTGTGTGTGTGTGTGTGTGTGTGTGTGTAATGTTTAATTAATGCTGTACAGATGCTTACCTAATAGCAATGCTGCTGCAGAAAGTAGAGTTATTGTTCCTTTACCTTTTTATATTCAATAAGTCTTAATCTTTTTGGTGTGTTGGAATCATCCAGCAATCAATGACACTTTAGATTTGTTTTTGGTATTGATTTAACACATTGCTAACTCTAATTACTTTAGTAATCACCTCTTTCTTTATTTACCCATTGATTGATAATTCCGAGGTGTAATAAAACCATTAGTGATCACCTTGTTTAAAACGAACAAAGACGTACCCTTAGATTATACAGTACGTCACAGTTTCCTTAATTTCTATACTCTAAATAAAAAAATGTATTTATCCTAAAACTAATTTTTAACCTGTTAAACCCGGGAGCGGTGGCTCCCGCAGCATCTTGCAAGAAACAGCGTCTGAGCCTGAGGGCTTCACATTTAACAAACTATGAATGTGTCATACCCACTTAACGGGAAGAAGCTCAGCTACCTGACGATATGAACCATTTCTACCGAAACAAAACACAAGTCTAATGCGGAGCCTCTGAATTAGCACTAAACAAAAGAATGCTAAAGCACTTACCACATAACTCACGATATAAATATGTGTATACTTCATCGGATCTGCACAAACAACATATCTGAAAGCTGAGATTCCACAGATTCTGATGGTATAAGTATCATCACTGAGCTACCAAAACTCACCGCAGCGAAAGCCAGCAAAGACAACACACAACGACAAATACTTCTTACCTTTGCTGTTTTCTGATCAAAAGTTGTGTTCAATGGCATTAAAACGCATAAAGACGCTGCTGAAGGTTAATCCAATGTCTCTGTGTCACTTTGAAATGATTACTGATAATCCATCATCATATTTATGATCAATAAGCTTAGTTTTCAGTTTTCAATTTTCAGAGCGTAACGTAGCTTTCGGTTTGGGCAAGCTGCGTGCGCATCACTCTCACTCCTCAATGGTAATGTGTAGGTGGATTTAGGAACTTCCCCTCGATTCTATTGGCTCTAACAGCTAAAAAGAGGTGTCAATCATCAAAATCGACCAATGGGTTCCAGAGAAACCGCAACTATACCCAAATACACCAAATGACCCCAGAGGTGGGTTCTTTTTTCTAAACCTCTCTAAAAATGTTAAATGTCACTTATTTGGCATCCATTTTGATACAGGTACTTATTATATGTTATAGTTTGGATTCCTAAAGCTTTTAGTCTACCATCCCATCATTCAAGGGTGGTTTTCACTATAAGTAATGGTTTATTTTTGGACGGACACTATAATTTACATTTCAATCTGAATTAACTTTAAAATAAAAACATTCTATATTGATTCTGACCTTTCTACATCCAACTCACAGGTTTATCATTGCTTTAGAACTGAAGATATAGTCATTTGATCTGGGCATGTCATTTTCGAGCCTGAGACCTGAAAAACAGGCTCAGGGCTTAACATAGGTGGCGCCATGGGGGCGCTATGGCTATCCTAGGGGGTGCAGCTCCCCCTAGGATAGCCATAGCGCCCCCTAAGCACCCCTAAGAAATGTGTGTGTCTTTTTTTATTTTCATGTTTGAAATTCATAATATGAAAATTATTCGATAATAATATGCTACACTTCTGGGTCTCTGTGTTTCAATGAAGCTCGGCTCTGTGTGTGTGGCACGAGCCATTTTGTGTGTGTGCGCGAGAGAGAGAGAGAGAGAGAGAGAGAGAGAGAGAGAGAGAGAGAGAGAGAGAGAGAGAGAGAGAGAGAGAGAGAGAGAGAGAGAGAGAGAGGTGAAGGGAGAACTCTCTCCTGTCAGACTGAGAGGCCCAGTGAGCTAAAGGACTCTCTGAGGGTTTAGATAGTTAACTTTAGTCTAAGTTATCTTAGTGGGTCTCAAACGGTTTGGTCACGATTCATGCAAACAAGTATTTCTGAGGCACACGTTTATATGATCATTGTAGGCATACAAAAAGGTATGAAATACTATATGACAGTAAAACAAGAATACAGTTTAAAGTGAGTGATAAAATAAAATCTCTTTACAGTTCTGTTTCATATGGGTGTTGAGAGATGTATCCATAGATCTCTTCATTTTGCTCTCAAAGTGCACCAGATTAACTTCAACATTTAAACAAAATCATTTGCATTAATTCATGTTTCATTTGTCGTACAATAGAAGTGCATTTTGCTTCACAGAGCTGAATATCTGCAGGTATTTAAATGCACATTAACACACAGAGCAGTACAGTGAGTCAGTGAGCTCTCTGTGGATTTTCACTTCATTAGCATCGTTACGTAACACTGAGAATAACTGGGACCCCAGAGGAAACTGTACCAACAACGTCTGAAGAAACCCCATGAAACACATTCTGACCTACTGTAAGTGTGTGTGGAAACACTCTCCATCTGTAGTCTGGAAACTGCACTGATATCTGGGAGCATTCATTTAAATCCTCCCCGCCCTCTCATCATCATGTATAATAAATGATAAAAGCCTTGCAAGCACCCTGTAGTTTCAGTCTCATGCAGTTTAAATAGGACAGTGGATTTAATGTAAGCTTTAAAATGAGGAAATATGATAACAGTAAATGGGTTAATGTGAACTAACGGGGTGTAATACTTTTTCTATCTTTCCCTCAATTTAGACACTACATCATTGTTAGCTAAGCACAATATTTGCTGGGCAGTTTATGAAATGTAATTTTCCGGAAAAAGGCAGCTTGTATTTCATTATTTAGATTAAAAAAATGAACTCAAAATCATACAGATTGTTCTTAAATGTTCAAAATTCAGTCAAAAAATGTTATCATTACATTCATCATGATATCAGATGGAAATCCTCATTGTAGAATAACTTTTACAGATTTTACATTTTAACTATTTTATCAGTGTTACGATATGCAGATTGTCAGGGCAGAACTGAAACTATAAAGGGAGACTGTGGCTGAGAGGGAGTGCGGTCGTCTTTCAACCAGAAAGCTGTTGGTTCGATCACAGCCCCATGCAGTCAACATGTCTTTGGGCAAGATACTGAACCCTTAGGTGGTCCCGATGTGTGTGTGTGTGTGTGTGTGTGTGTGTGTGTGTGTGTGTGCCCGTGCCCCGAGAGCAAGTGGTGCTGCTCTGTGTGAATGACTCGTAGTATATAAAGAGCTTTGAGGGGTCGAGAAGACCTGATGAACAGCTTCATAAGTACAGTCCATTAGCCGCCTTTATCTTAGCTAACCATTGCGTTGTCTTGATGTTCTTCCTTTACGTTGTTTTGCTAACGTTTTACCTGAAAATGATGTTGGGAGAGGGATCCCCCCCATGTTGCTCTCCTCGAGGTTTCTTCAATTTGGGAGTGTTTCCTTGTCCGATGTGAGGCTCCAAGGACAGAGGGGGTTGTATTCATATTCTGTACAAAAGTCCACTGAGACAAATACTAAATGTGTTATATTGGGCGATATAAATACACTTTGACTGATTGATTGATTGAGATTATCCTGCTGAACAAAACATGTCAATATCATAAAGATCACAAAACATGAGTTTGCCACAGACACTTTTCTGCTATATTCCCAAATCCAATGGAAAAATCCCATTGTTTTGTGTCGATGGAACCAGGGAGATGTTAACTTCTGTGTCGACCTACTAAAGTAAATCACCCCTCTATATCTCAGCAGTGTAAACAGGAAGTGCGGTGGTGAATAAACAGGTTTTTCTTCACTGCAGTATGGATTTTTCTCCGTCTTTTATCTTCCAGCTGCAGGAAAACAGCAGCTGTCCGTCCGTCCCCATGTTCTCCGCTTCAATAACACACATCACAGCAGCTTTACTCTGATGTGAGAAAAGCAGCTTCCAACAGAGTCTCTGCCAAATATCCAAGATCTCCTTATTTCAGTTTGTTAATTGAACTAGTCTTTGCCAGAAAACAAACAATGACTCCTAAAAGCAAAAATAGAAGTCAGATGCTTTCGTAGAGCTGCTAAATATATCAGTGTTTCTTATGTATTGTCTTATATATTCAGTGCAGTTAGTAGCACTTGGGATTAATTGTTTTGTATTGTTTGTGTTTTCTACTGTGGTAGCAAATTGAGTATAAAGAAATCTGAATCGAATTTTTGTTTTAGTGTTTAATGATACATACCATATCAGGGATGGGGGGAAATAGGACCCAAGTGCAGTTAAAAATACAAAAAGGTTTGGTAACAAAAAGCGATCTTTATTCAAAAAAGCCGAAGACAGGAAAAACAAGACACTAATTAACATTAACAAAACCGGGGAGCACGACAGACAGGAACAAACTTACAGGTGGGAACAGGCAGGAGACATGGACTACTAGCATCGATGAGCAGACAGGTAGCATGGACATGAAACAATGGGCAGGTATTAAAGGTCCCGTGTCATGGCCATTTCTACTGATCATTATTCCATTGTTGAGGTCGACTAGAATAGATTTACTTTGTTCAATGTTCCAAACTCACATTGGTTTCTCAAACAGCATCTCTGTATAGTCTGTGTATTCACTCTCTGTCCTAAACGGCTTGTTGGAGCTCCTGCCCCCCCCCCTGTGAGCCCAGTGTGCTCTGATTGGTCGGGACGTTGCGAGGCTTGCTGCTCTATGCAAGTCAATGGGACTCCCGGTTAGTTAGCCAAGGGATCCTGGTGTGTGAGGTGCTCCGCGGATTGGTCCATTTGGGTCATTTGTTGTTGATTTGGGTGTTCACACGTCACAGACCCCAGGAAGCAAACAATGGAAAAAGAGAAATGTCCAACGAGGCGTTCTGGGGCAGCATAGACAGGTCTTTTCTGTGTTAGTGTTTTACTCCCTACAGGGTGTACTTTGAGGGTTTGTGACTCTGCAGACCGTTTACATGCAGAAAAACCTTCATAACACACAAGGGGACGGGTGATAACCGGACAAGCATGACATGGGACCTTTAAGAGATGACGAACAGACATGGAGCACAGGGGAAGACAAGTCTAAATACACAGAAGGGTAATCACAGGGGAAGACACAGCTGGGCAGGGGAGGCAGAAACACAAGGGCAACAGGTGAACACAATGAGACAATCAGACACACCAGGGAAACTAACGACAGGAAGGCAAACACAGGAAGTAGAATCAGACAAGACACAAGGAGGAAAACATTTCAAAAATAAAAGGTGGAGAATGAAAACATGAATCCAAAACCATGACACTGTATATAGTAAGAGGAATAAAGTTGTAAAATACAAGCAAATATCGACAAGGTGAACAGAATCCGTTAATCAAATGGAGTGGAAACAGAGACAGGAAGCTAGACATAAACACTGAACAGTGAACACTCTTCAAAATAAAACAGGAAATCAGACGGACCGTGACACTTCAAAATAAAACAAATAATACACAGACAGATCGTGACAAAGTCCTACATACTTCATACAAATCTATCTATCTATTGTCTTATGTCCTTTATATAATATGTTGCATTGTTGGAGGAGCTCGGGACCTAAGATTGTCATTGCCATAACTACACTGTAGCTACTGTGCATATAATAATAAAACCCTTGAATCCTTGAACATATTTCTCAAAATGTCAAATTATTACGTCACTTTTTGTTGACTTTGTGAGCAGCGTTGCAGATATCTCCGCTTTTCTGTGCCTCATATGGTATCACTCTAACCTCATCTCCACTCATGCATCTTCTCATTAAGGTGTTTTCTTTGTAAAGAACAAGCCAGCAAGGAAAGTAAGTCGTCACTCGGGGCAACACTTTCCCTCCTGAAAAGCAAAAGCACGCTGCCCTCCTGCTTCTCACTGGAGGAAAGGTTTACTCATCCCTGTGTGGATCAGAAGTGACAGCAGAGCGGAGAGAGCTCATCAGCCCGATGTGACGGAAACAGAGAGGGGATGTATGACCCCACACACACACACACACACACACACACGCACACACACACACACACACACACACACACACACACACACACACACACACACACACACACACACACACGCACACACACACACACACACACACACACACACACACACACACACACACACACACACACACACACACACACACACACACGCACACACACACACGCACACACACACACACACACACACACACACACACACAGCGTACATAACTCATGTCAGATGTCGTATCGTCAGCCGAGTGCTGATAGATTCGCTCTCTGAGAACATGTTGGATGTCACAGCATCAGTTCTTGAGTTTTAGGTCTTCCTGTATTTCCTTTGTGGAAATCATACTGTGGTCTTAAGATTTATACCAAAATGTATTATTACAACTTGTTGTTTATTAAGGTTAAGGTTGTCTAACATGTCAGACACAAAGGGAATTCACAAGGCAATAAAACATTACAATAGATTGAACCAAAAGACAATTCATAACAGAGATAGAAATGAGTTAGAAATAGTCATTGTTAACACACATAATGCTGCAAGAAGTGCTGATAAAATATAGTGTAATGACCTCTGGAAAAGCAGGATTAAAGATCAAGGTTTTCAGCCTTGATTTAAAAGGAAGTTTGTTCCAAATGTGCGGAGCTCATAGACTAAAAGCCGCCTCTGCGAATTTGGATCTGACCCCGGGGACAGATGAGATTAAATTGAGTGCAGGTGCGACGTTTTTCTGTCTTCACTTTGCTTTTTGAACACATTTTGTTTTATCTACTTAGCAAGGAAGGATCATTTTAGTAGTGTTGTGACATAGTTACAGATAAAAGCTCTTTTTATTTAATTATTATTAACCAAACACCAGATTGGAACACAAGGAAAAACACATCAGGTTAAAGAAATCTGTTTATTTTTGTAGTCATTGTATTAAAACCACCCAACACAAGCTTGACTGTCAGTCCTTGTACAACACAAAATAAAAGCGGTATGTGTTTTTCCAAGAGCTCTAATTCAAATTAGATTATAGATTGTTATATATGTTACATAAAGTTAATTAAAAAAAACATTTATGTGATTAAATATAATGTTAATCCTCAGATTTCAGGATATTGAAGAGAAAGATGAAGCCATAGCTGTTTTTTCTTAGTAAATTATCAATATTTTTTATATTTACTGAAACTTGTTTTGTTCTACTGACCCAAAAATAATAATTTAATGCAACTTGAACACATTTTGCACATGATGTTTGAGGAGCCCCAAGACAAATTACACAAAATAAAAACTGTGGAGTAATTTAAAGCACATACAGTTTATTAAAAGTCAAATTCACAAACATCTTCACGGTGACCTTTTTACCTGTGCTGGATATGGTGATCCGATCTATATGAATGCACCTGATCAAGTTAGATGCCGCCTATCACATGCACTGAGATTTGTTGAGGCAAGAATCCTTCCTAGCCTCGGAAAACGAAGAATTGTGGAACAGGCTAACAGGTGTGCAGGTGTGCGTCATATTGCGAGGCACCGCCTTGAATGGAGCGCGATTTCCGCCAAAGATTTGGAAATTGGTCCGGGCGCAAAGCATTGTGGGGATTTTAAGACCGTGGAGTGTACACATGTGCAGCGTCGAAAAGTACGCCGGCCTTGGTAGAATTCCAAGTATCCTGGATATTGGAACAGTCCTTCGGCGGCACTCGATGACGTAGTATGCTTGAAATAGTGGCTCTGGAGCATCCTTCCTCGACATTGAGAAACGGCCAGAGAGTTACAGGCAGCTATTGCCTGAGATCACATGATGTGGTTTTGTTACATGTGCCAAGTGCAAGGACTGACTTAGGTACGAAAGCTTTTATGTGCGCAGCTCCTCTTGCTTGACAGTCTCCAAAAAATAATTGAAACTGAGCAATTTGGTTCCACTGCATGTTTTTAAAGCTCGGATAGATGCTATGATACTTGATACTGTTGGTACTTGTAAATGTCGAATGTAAATGTAGCCCTGTAAATATGATGTCCTTTATTGTTTTATGTTGTTTTATGTTTCATGTGTACTTGCTGCAGGTCTCCCTTGAAAAAGAGATCTGGTTAAATAAAGTTTTGAAATGAAATGAAATTAAATCTTTCCTGATTGTACCTATCGCTCAGGGTCATAAAAAGTCAAATTCACAAAGTATTTCTTGGTGTTTCCTGTCCTTTCTTCCTCTGCTGTATATTTAAGATAAACCCTTGCTGACGGTGTATCTCCGGTCCAACGGGGAAACATCCGGCTGCTGCCTCAGCTCTGATTTGATGAAGTAAATAATATATGAGCAGCTGGGGACTCACAGGTTGTTTCTCTGTCCGACCTGATGTTACTGCTGCAGCCATTAGAAACACTTTACACACTTCACACACTCCATCTTCATGAAATCTCACCGTGTTTCTCTCTCTCTTCTTCTTCCCCTTGTTCCTTCCTGCTGCTGCAGTATCACCTAAAATACATTTCAGCATCAGTGTTTTCTTAAAGTAAAAGGTGTTGGTTTTATTCTGTATACTTTTAATGCTGACTCACCTCTGTCTAATGAGCAGTTTTGACTGAATGTGCATCAGCAGATTCAACTCATAAGCATTGGTTTGCAGAGGTGAAAAGTACATTAACTCAGACTGTTCTCCGACACTTTTCATGGTTTACAAAAAACTATCAGCTAATTCAGTTTTTCCCACAAAATAGATTTTTCGTGTAGGATACTTAACGTCATTGTAAAACAGGACGTATTAAGAGAGAAAAGTGCTACGTCGTTCCCCACGTGACACAATAATTGATTAATTCTTTAACACTTCTGTTGTGATTGGTCAACTGCTTAGAGATGTCCCGCCCCTTAGCCTATCACGTGCAATGTGTTGGGGTGCTAGCCAATAGGAGCGGGAGTGTCAGATAGTGATGCCAGTATGTAGTCCAACAAGCAAGCGGTTTATTAAATACAACTGTTTATTTGGTTCTTTCAGCCTTAAACAATCATGGAAATGGTATTCATTCAGCATTCAAGTATAAACATTGACACGCTAACAAATGCAAAGTCAAACAAGGAGTCCAATTGAGGAATTTCTTGCAGGGGGTGAAGTGTGAAGGAACACAGGGATTTTATTCTTTGCAGACCATTTACATGCACTAAAACCTATATGACACACTACACGAGAGGGAAAACCCCCAAAAGAATAATAGGGCCTCTTTAAATCTATCCATTTTAGCTGAAAAACACTTTATATGTTGTCCTCTCCAGCTCCTTCTGATCTTGAATCAAAGTCACAGTCAGCGCTGGAATAAAAAGAAAGTCAAAACGGCTCGTGGCGGAGCTCGACATGTGAATCTGTTAAAGGACACATGGAGTATCCTTAAGGTGCAGCTATAATCCAGACATCTGTGTAAAGAAGCAGCTGTGTGTGTGTGTGTGTGTGTGTGTGTGTGTGTGTGTGTGTGTGTGTGTGTGTGTGTGTGTGTGTGTGTGTGTGTGTGTGTGTGTGTGTGTGTGTGTGTGTGTGTGTGTGTGTGTGTGTGTGTGTGTGTGTGTGTGTGTGTGTGTGTGTGTGTGTGTGTGTGTGTGTGTGTGTGTGTGTGTGTGTAAACGTCACATGATGTTACGGCTGAGTGTGTGAGTGTTTAACCTGCAGTGTTGGTGGCAGTCTGTCTGTTTGAGCAACACTGATGCTGCGTTCAAGTCACGTGGGACAGAAGGCAGTCGCTGAAAGATTGTCATGTTTAGAAAGCCTTTCACGTCAGGCGGCCCAACACGGCAGCTGTCAGAGTGACTACTGACGAGCTTCATTCACACAATGAAGAATTAACGAGATATGGTCGAGTGAGTTTGACATGCTGAAAGATGCACGTTTTGTCTGTCGTTAAAACAAACATCTATTATTATTTGTACCCAAAGTTAATGTCTTGGGACATTCAAAACTGCTGTTTCACGCTGCAAGACAAGACACTTATCACAGCAGTAGATGGTAACCAATGTGTTACTACTGACGAGCTTCATTAACACAATGAAGGATTAACGAGATACGATTGAGTGAGTTTGACAAGTTGGAGTGAAATGACTTTTTTTCACTGAAAGATGCATGTTTTCTTTGTCGTTTAATCAAATATCTATTATTATTCTAACCCAAAGTGAATGTCTTCATGCTGCAAGACAAGACACTCATCATAACTCACCAATGTTTCGTTGACAAAAAGCCGAACGGGAAGAGAAAAAGCAGATTAAATATCAAATTCCTTTGGATTTGTTACGTTAAGTATTACCTTAATTTAACCGGGAAGTCATTTCAGATTCAAATTTCTTTACGAAGCGAACCCTGGCCAAGTTTGAATACAAGTTACAAAGGTATTAAAATATACAGCATGACAAAAACAGACATGGATAAATAACAATAGAGCATGCTACAAATTCAAAATGATACGAGATACACATTTTAAGAGCTATATCTGCAGTAATGTGTGCAAAAATAATCTCAACACTTATGATAACATTATATATGTCACGTTAAATGTTTCTTTTTGAATCCTAAGGGAGGGTTAACTACGTGTGTTGTCAGTGTTTGGAGGAACCACTCTTCCAAACATACTCCCCTTTTAGACGTAACATGTATATAATGACATCTTTAAAGGTCTCTTATTACGCAAAACGCACTTTTTGATGTCTTTTATACATAAATATGTGTCCCCTGTGTGTAAGTGTCAGAAAATACTTTACCCACATCTCTAAAAAACAGGGGTTCAATGGATAATATGTGATTTAAACCTATAATATATTGTTCAAATCTAGCATCTAGCATACTAGGTGACCTTTCATTGATTTTCACTTCTAAGAAACGCATGAGAAGAAGTTTTAGTCACTTTATGATGTCATAACGATGTTTTTGTCCATTAGCCAATCAGCAACCAAGGTAACCCCCCCCCCCCCCTTATCACCTGAATCTCCTCCTAGAGCACCATTGTGTTCTTTGTAACCAAATCTCTCTCAGAGGGGCGTGGGGAGGGGCTCCTTATTTTCATCTAAAGTAACAGACAGAGAATCAGCACTTTGGAAACAGGGCTGAAACAGAGGGGATTATGGGTAATGCTGCCATGATCTGTTTGGTGTTTCAGCCAATCAGAGACAGGCTCTGGATATATCTGAGACCTATAATATATTGATGAAAAACAGTATAATGGGGACCTTTAAGAAGAAGAGTCCTTAGTGTAATGTCCTGGAGGAACAGAGAGCGTCTCCTCCCTGCAGGTCAGACTTAGAGAAACTCTTTCACAAAGCAGGAGGTGGGCGCAGCTTTTCCACCGCCAAGAGAAAATCTTTCCTAACGCGTTTATCCTCTTCGGTGCTCAGGGGAGAGAGAGGGGAATTATGGGACATTTAGAGATAATGCTAAATGTATATAAAGTGATTTTTTTGGGAAACAGCTCCTCACGTCTTCCTGTCGGTGTCGATGGACCTTTCTCCCGTCTCCTTTCATTCTCTTCAACCTTTTCCCTCTGACCTGCAGCAGGAGGACGGAAATACATCTGTTCAGGATCGACGTTAGCCTGCAGGCAAACATCAGAGAAGCTTGTATTGACTTAGTTTGTCCTTACAAGTCCTTTTTTTTACATTACATTACATGTTAAACGCTTTTATCCAAAGCGACTTACATACTCAATACTGTGGACAATCCCCACCGGAGCAATTTGGGGTGAAGAGTCTCAGGGACACAACGACATGCTGACTGCAGTGGGGTTTGAACCAACACCTATGCACTAGTCCAGTGTTTTTCAAAGTGGGGGCCCCGACCCCCCGGGGGGCCGCCAGGGGGCACCAGGAGGGTCACACAAAGTTTGAGGGAAAGGGGGATTTTAGATGTTATTAATAACTGTATATCTATAAATCTATGTGTCCTTTGATGTCAATCTTTTAATATTTTTTGTTTTTGAATCACACAACCGCCCTTCAAGCCAATCAGAATCGAGCTGCCGCTACTGAGAGTGAAACTATAGGTTACTTACGTAACCCCAGTTCTCAGAGTAACATGAAGTGAGATGTCTCACGATGGGATGCGCCTCAACGCGTATGCAAACAGAAGCATCAATCTCATTACGCCAATCCTGATTGGCTGGTGATCTTGACGTCAACGTCAGGGAATCCACCCACCCTTTAAGTAGCTTGCGCTACGACGCAGCGTCATTCAAACACCTCTTCTCGCTTCAGAGCACATCTCGACTTATCAGTAACCGGGTTAGCTTAACGGTCCACAGACTGAACCCAAAGTTAACATTCGGTCGACGGGCGCATGCCGGTTACTTTTTTTGCTTTGCAAGAAGACTGAGCAATATTAACACACCAGTTAATATTGTAATCTGCCTCGCCTTTCTTTCTGTCGAAATAACGGTAAGGTTTGATTTTTTCTTCAAGCTAGTAACATACCTGTTGCTAGCTTGTTCTTCCCTCCACACCGACACCACGGTAAAGAGGACGTTCTCTTTTCTCTCTCACACCAGAGGAGACAGAGATAAAAAAAAAGGTATTAACACACCAATTAATATTCTTTAAAGAATAAAATCTACACCGTCGCCTTTTTTCCTTTCGGACTAACGGCAAGGTTGGATTTTTTTCTGAGTAACGTACCTGTTACTAGCGTGTCCACTCCACGCCGACACCCCGGCGATCGAAGATGGACCCTTCTCTCCCTCACACCAGAAGAGTCAGGGACTCGGAGGCTCGGCTATGCCGCTGCGGGTTTAAGATTTCAGGCACAGACTCACACCAGGTCTGCTCGTCCTGCCTCGGGCTGGAACACGCCCGGGAGGCTATCGAGAACCCCGGCTCGTGCGGGCATTGTACCCGCTTCACGATGAAGAGCCTCCGCCGACGGTTAGCATGCCAAGCTAGCTTGTCGGGACAGGACCCCCTCATGTCCGCTGATTCGCGCTACTGAGAGTGAAACTGAGTATCTGCTCAGCTTTTGGAGCAAGTGAATATTTCGCTCTGCAGCTTGCATACATCAGATTTATTTCAGAAGACAACTTTGTTGAGAAAATATTATTTTGTAAAGCATGGAAGGTAGGAAGAGACATTTTCCAAGTTTTAGATGAGCACACCATCTCAAATGGACTTGACTTGTCTCGTTGTGTGGGTGTGTGTTCAGATGGGGCGGTGGGGCTGTGCCAGGCAAAAAAAGTGGAGTGACAGCTTTGATCAGGCAGAAGGCCCCAAATGTAGTGGCAACACACTGCATGCTCAATCGTGAGGCACTTGTAGACATGATTTAAAAAGGGTTAGACTAACAAATTGCAACAGGGGGGTCCCTGATTTCCTTCACTCAAACCCTGTCATCGCACCAAAGACAAACCAAAGAGTAACCGCCCTTACGGGACGCTGTAATAAGTAAAACGAACGCACCCGCAAGGACACCTGGCCTCCTATTGGTTGAGAGATTTTGACAGGATTGTTGCACAAAAGTTTCGAGCGCGCAGAGAATAAATCTGAGAGCAGAAAAAATCCGTAAGCAGCAATATATCTGAGTGCAAGCGTACAGTTTGAGCAGAAGCAAATCTAAGTGCAAGCAGGCACTATTTGAGTGCGAGGACAGGGTTTGAGGGAAATAAATACATAAAGTATGCTCTCAAATTTAAATACCACGCTCTTGAATAAAGATAGGGAATAACCCCCATAGGTGTGTTGCATCAGTTGTCGCCATCGTTGAAAAGCAACTCCGATATTGACTCTGGTTTGAATTCTCCTAGTTTCCACTTTGTTTTTGTTCCTAATTTGCTCCGTTACATTATTTCTTTTGCCACCAGTAGACGATGTTGAACCTAACTCTGCCATGGTGAAAGTGGCCGCCTGTTGCTGGCGAGTCATTGAAGTACTGCTGCAATGCACGCCCAATGACGGCACGCCCAATGAGGGCACGAGATACATTTGTGCGTGCACGAGATGGAAGGCTGACAGACAGGACGGCAATCCAATTGGTCGTGCTTTTTACAGTATTACGGCTTCCACAGATGACATTTTTTTATGGATTTTTTGTCAAAGCACTTAAGATATTCATTGCTATCGGGATGTTAAGAGCATTCCATGGAATATAACAAAAAGTGTATCTCGAGCCGGTTTCTCAAACTTACCTACCCCACCTTTAATTATTTTAACCTAAAAAACTATATATTTTTTAACCCAACAGTTTTGTCGACTTAAGTCAAGTCAAGAGATTTGAGATTTGTTTTGCTGATATTAAAGGAAACCTGGCCTTTTTGCACCTGAACTCAAATAATGTTGTAGAAGGTGATTTAATATTAAATCTGCTGCTTCTCACCCGCCTCACCTCTCCCTCTCTCCTGGGTCTCCTTCACCTTCTAATCTTCTCTCTCCATCTTTCTCTGAACTCCTTCTCTTTGCACCTGTTCCATCTCCTTCGCCTGGGGAGGAGCGGATCAAACCTTCTGCTTCTGTTTCTCCCTCAGTCCCTGATCCAGTCCTTCAGATCAGGGCCAGTCTTCAGTGTTTCATGTAGAATGCAGCAGACCCTTCATCAAAGTGAGAGTGTCTGTCCGAGTCAGAGGGGAGGGGTCCGAGTCAGAGGCATCACACACTGCCAAACATGTCTCTTTTTCACCTTAACTGACCATTTGGAAATATTTTGCAACAATATTCAGAATGTATGACTCGATGAATGACTTACATAAACAGGTTTTCTTCAAATAAGGTGGAAAAAGTGTATTTGCATGCTTTATTCCAAGAAATAAAGACAGAAATTAGTTTTATAAAGCTATTTTTTTTATATCTGCAACATATTCTTTAGTAAAAATCCTTAAAAAAAAACTAACAAGCAGCTTATATGGGTAACATTTTTGACTTACTGTAGAAACAAAGGATGCTTATGAGGTCATCACTAGGGTACACATCCTCTGGGAACCATGAGAATGTAACACAATTAATGATTATTATAAAAATATGAGTGACATTTTGATCTCAATCATTTCAATTGTGACTCAGATAGCGTATATACTCTTTGTTAGAGAATAATTTTGCCTTTACTTAAGATATTTGACCTTTCGGCCTGTTGACATTTACGACGAAGCCGAAGTCTGTTATCTGTCTTAAGGAGTGGGAAGTTTCACCTATTGCTGACATTATCAGTTTTATGACTGGTCAACTCTCGGTCACAGAGCCATAAAGTCAGATAAGTGATTCAGTGTCTCCTGGTGCTCACGTACACCTTCCCCCAATATGTGGGTTGACTCTCTGTAAACTAGTTAAAGGTCTATTGGAGAGATAGGCTGATCAGAATTAGACATGACAACCCACCAGTGCAGTCAGAACTTTTTGCTGCTGTGACTTGTGATATGAATTCTCCGGCCGATGCTTGTAATAAACTACCAATGTTTGACATCAAAGCTCCGACTCTCCTCGTGTCTCTCTGAGTCCTGACTCTCCATTGCAGCAGAAGTTTCCCTTACACTCTTCACTTCCTTCTAAGGAGTGTAGCCTGTAAGACACCGTTGTTTTGACAGCTTCTTCTACCCTGCATGGTCTTCTCTTTATTGCAAAATAGAAACGTCTGTATCAACATGCACAGGAAGCCATCGAGCAGCTTTCAGAGGCCTCTTTTGACAACTGCACAATACAAAGTCCATTGTTAGACGGGCACACAAATCGTGTCTGATCCCCCCCACGTTCTCCACTCAGACCTCCAGCTCCTATAAAGTTGAAGATTCAGGGTTCTCAAGAGCAGTCATTCCTGCCTCTGTCCATTAAGCTTCTCAACACTCATCTGTAATGTAATATACTCTTAAATGTTGGCCATGAGGGTTCTGCATAGGTCGCCATTGTCAGTCGCTGCGCCTGTGTTTTGTGTTTGTGCAAACGGTGTATGAGTGATAATATAATAATGTATTTTAATGTTTATTACTGTATGTTTGTTTACGTACATGTATGTGGAACTGGGTCCAGAACAAATGTCCTTACGGGGACGATACAGTATATCGTATCGTAAGTCCTGTTGTTAGGTTCATGCCTAAATTGGAAGATAGACTTAAGGGGTATGCTTCAAACCTAATCACACAAATACAACGTGACCCTTGTACACTGTATAGATGGAGACAGAGTGTGTGAGAGTGTTCCTTCTTGTGTGCATGTGATAATGTTGTTCATGGCACTCGAGCTGGACCTTTAACATGTCAAGGAAATGTCAGTAAGAGACAAACAAAATGAATTTTCACATTACATTTCTTGCAAATATGACCATAGAAATCAAGATACAGTCTCTCTCTGTTGGACAGTCCCGTTCCACTTCCTCTGGCTGTGCTTCTGCTCGATGACTGAACTCTGTGAAATCCTAATGTACATACGAGTGTGTCCCGTCCTCAGATACTCTCACTGTCTCTCCCCCACACACACACACACACACACACACACACACACACACACACACACACACACACACACACACACACACACACACACACACACACACACACACACACACACACACACACACACACACACACACACACACACACACACACACACACACACACACACACACACACACACTGCCAACAGCTTTTACATAAACGTCTGCCTCCAGCCTTTTTTCATCTGCTGGCTTTGTTACGTCAGAATATAATTTCACCCTTCTGCTGGACCACAGCCAAACCATGACACACACACACACACACACACACACACACACACACACACACACACGCACACACGCACACACACACACGGTTACAGTGGAGGGTAATCATGATTATGGTGGAAACACAGACTCCACACAGTCAACCTGTACGAACAAAGACTAATTTCCCCCCGGCGTTGTTATCTGCGGTGACTCTAAAATAGCCCGGCCCATTTCCCATAGACGATGAGATTAGAACCCATTCTCAAAAACTAATCTAATGCAAAGGGACAGGAAACTCACAGAGGTAATTATTCTCCTGCTGCAAGTCAAAGAAGCAGCCTCTTGAGTGAGACAGGGCTCTCTGTTGTGACGTAGTAATTGCACCTGTTATTAAATCGCTGAGTCAGGATGTAATGGGTGGATGTTTTTCTTCTGTGACATCTTGCTTTGTTTCTTCTACCAACAGGACAGTTATCCTGCCAGATTTGGAGGAATCCACTTTGTGAATCAGCCGTGGTACATCCACGCTCTCTACACCGTGATACGACCCTTCCTTAAAGACAAGACCAGGAAGAGGGTGAGAAGATATTAAAGCAGCTATCAGGAAATGTATTTATGACATCAAAAACAGACTGTTAACCTTCATCTCACCAGAAGACAGCGTTTAAAACCTAATGAGAGACAAACTGGTGAACATAGAGGAGCATTTAGCAGCTTAATAAACAGATATTTCCGTCAGGAGATGGTGGAGACCAAAATGAGGGTTAAAAATGCTAAATATCGGATTCAAATGCTTCAGCAAAAACAAGTCCAAATCTGCTGGACTGGAAATATGATTTTTTATCAGATTTGATTGGATTAGATATACTTTTTTGATCCCTAATATGTGAATATCTTTTGTTACAGCAGCATGGTAACAAGACATTGCATTTTAGTTAAAAAAATGGCAGGGAGGTTTCTAAATCTGTCAGAGTTGGTGTTATGGCTGCCGGATTGTGCACCCCCTACTGTAGGTCATAATCTCACCAACATCACACTGGTGTTAGTTATGCCCCTCTAGTTTAAGCAAATTAAAGCAATTTACTATTTAATTTCATTTGTATTTGTTCCGTTCATGATATGCACAACTTAATTTACAAAACTTTCTATGTCTCAAAAAAAAGAAATAGATGGCCTGTCCTTCATATTTTCTTATTCACAGCCAATCATAACAGTATCGTTGGAAAATAAGAGTAGCACAAAAACGTACAAAAAAATACTTAGTTCCCACTTTGACAGTTAACAGAAAGAAACAAAACAATAAAACAACAACACCAAAACATCACATGCACAAGGAAAAGTTCAAAACCCTCATCTGAGTCGTAGAAGGGGGAAAGCGGTGCATAATAATAATATAGGCTCATAATAACGAGCAAATAATAATGAGCGCATCAGGTACAATATTAAGTGAAGTTTTACCGTCTGTGTCTCCCCCCCTGCAGATCTTCATGCACGGGAACAACCTGAACAGCCTCCACCTGCTCATCCATCCGGAGATCCTGCCCTCGGAGCTGGGGGGGATGATGCCTCCGTACGATATGGGTACGTGGGCGCGGGCGCTGCTGGACCACGCCTACGACGAGGATAGCGACTACTGCCCCGAGTCCTACACCCTGTCAGTGCAGGACCTGGAGCGGGACCTGGAGAAGAACCTGTCCCCCAAAACCATGAAGAGGTCAGAGCAGGGATTTTGAAGATGTTAAAAATCTCACTCGTCCCCGGCTTGAGCTTCAATCTCAGGATCCATGTATCTGTGATCCTCTCCAGAATGGAAGGAGTCATCACATACAGAGCATCAACTAGTTCCTGAACAGTGTCCTTCACATGCTGATATCCAAGAGAGGGAGCTACACAGTCACAAGATGGAGGAATAGAAAGCAGTATTCAATGTTTACTTCAGATTAGCTCCACGTCAGAAATGAACATGCTTGTCATATGTCTATCTCCATAGAGGCTGAATCATCATGTTAATCACATAGCTATCATATGCCTCAAACAGTCCTGATGCTCTTCTAGGTAATCACACATCCTGTCAGGTACACAGCTACAGTTGGGATACCTTTGTTATCACGTTACTCTCATATTGAAGGAGTACATTTAGAATGTTCCCAACACCCTATTATGCTTTTTGGGGGGGTTTCCCTTTCCGTGTAGTTTGTTATATCTGTTGTTGCATGTAAATGGTCTGCAAAGGCTAAAATCCCCTACGTAACACTCTGTCTAGTAGCGCTCCAACACATTGTACATGATAGGCTAAGGGGCGGGACATCTCTAAGCGGTTGACCAATCACAACAGAGCCGGCCAGCTAACCAATCAGAGAAGACTCGGCTCTGGTTTCAGACAGAGGGTGAAAAGAGGTGCTGCAGCACAGGCAGTATGAGAAAAGTAAAGAGCTTTTTGAACATTAAAGCATGAAGACATGTCCCAGTAGAGACACTACATACTGATATACACCTGAACATCAGCAGGAGAGGACTCTTTAAAGTAGAGACACTACATACTGATATACACCTGAACATCAGCAGGAGAGGACTCTTTAAAGTAGAGACACTACATACTGATATACACCTGAACATCAGCAGGAGAGGACTCTTTAAAGTAGAGACACTACATACTGATATACACCTGAACATCAGCAGGAGAGGACTCTTTAAAGTAGAGACACTACATACTGATATACACCTGAACATCAGCAGGAGAGGACTCTTTAAAGTAGAGACACTACATACTGATATACACCTGAACATCAGCAGGAGAGGACTCTTTAAAGTAGAGACACTACATACTGATATACACCTGAACATCAGCAGGAGAGGACTCTTTAAAGTAGAGACACTACATACTGATATACACCTGAACATCAGCAGGAGAGGACTCTTTAAAGTCGATTCACTACATACTGATATACACCTGAACATCAGCAGGAGAGGACTCTTTAAAGTAGAGACACTACATACTGATATACACCTGAACATCAGCAGGAGAGGACTCTTTAAAGTAGAGACACTACATACTGATATACACCTGAACATCAGCAGGAGAGGACTCTTTAAAGTAGAGACACTACATACTGATATACACCTGAACATCAGCAGGAGAGGACTCTTTAAAGTAGAGACACTACATACTGATATACACCTGAACATCAGCAGGAGAGGACTCTTTAAAGTAGAGACACTACATACTGATATACACCTGAACATCAGCAGGAGAGGACTCTTTAAAGTAGAGACACTACATACTGATATACACCTGAACATCAGCAGGAGAGGACTCTTTAAAGTAGAGACACTACATACTGATATACACCTGAACATCAGCAGGAGAGGACTCTTTAAAGTAGAGACACTACATACTGATATACACTTGAACATCAGCAGGAGAGGACTCTTTAAAGTAGAGACACTACATACTGATATACACCTGAACATCAGCAGGAGAGGACTCTTTAAAGTAGAGACACTACATACTGATATACACCTGAAAACAGGCATATGCCCTCTTTAAGGGACCCAGCTGTATGTAAATGTGGGGGGGGGGGTTAGGGTAACATAACGATTATCAGGAGACAAACATTTTAATTGCTGCATTTCCAATAAATGCATTTCTGATCCAAAAGCCAATCTCAACATGCAACTATATAAAGAGTGTCCAATATTACAGGCCGTTAGTCTGATCACCTGTGTTGTGTCTGGCATAATTCATCTCTTCTCTTTTCTGAGTCTAATGTATTTGTATGAATGGTCCTTGAATTGTTGAAATAAATACTTAATAATAATAATACTAATAATAATAAAGAGTATCCAATGACACAGATCTGACCACCTGTGTTGTGGTTCTGCAGGTCTCAGTCTGTGGTGGAGCCGGGCGTCCTGAAGCGACCGGACAAAGTGAAAAGTGACGAGGACAACATGCAGCCGCTGCTCTCGCTGGACTAATCCACACACTCACACTCAGAAGCATAATCAATATCTACACACACAAACAAACACACTGACGTACCTGTGCACCTGCTGTAAGCAAACACCTTCCTGCAAGAGAAAAAACGCTGCTGCTTCTGGACTCTTGTTTCTCTCCTGAACTGGAGGAAAAATCCACGAGAGGAAGCAGAAAGGGACGCTAGGGACGTTTCCTCACACAGAAGGACGAGCTACTGCTGTGGGCTATATATGTATTTATTAAGTTATTTGTCAAGTGCCAATTCCAAAAGAAACTGTAAATGTGAACAATCCAGCCGCTCAGTGTGGAGACGAAGAGGAAGTTGAGAAGATGTCAGAAATGTGTGAAAACATGGCTGACGAGTGAAAAACTGGAAACAATACTTCACACAGTTCCCGAGCTGCAGTCTTTCAGTTTTTTTGGTGCAGTAATTTGGAGAAGCACGGCTCAGGATTAGTGTCGATAATGAGCTTGTTCAACCTCCTGGACACACAACTGGCAGACAGGCAGGCGCTGGGTTTTACTCTGAGATTACTGGGAGGTTTTGGGCGACTTTGCTGTGAAAATAATATTTGAAATTCCGTTATCTCGTAGAAAATCAAACTCCCCTTTACGGTAAGAGCTGTCTTTATAAATGATGTGTTTTGTTCCTCTTTTTATGATCCATATGTCACAGAATTCTGTATTTATTCTGCCATAAGTAACACAAACTGGACTCCCATCATCTTCTTTGGCTGAAGATGACCAAAATATGTATTTTGAGGATTTAATATTAAGGATAGTCTTGTAAAAGCAGAGAGGTCAAACATACCACCCTCTCCGTTGACACTCTTTCTGCCAATAATGATCTTACATAACCACAGTCTCTGTTTTTAAACACGTCAGTATTATAAGATTTAAAGACGCATTTTCTGCATGTTTTACTTACAAATTGCACATATTTATTTGCATTGTTTCAGTACATTATTGGTGTTTTTTGAATCAGTATTAGTATCAGTTTAGACTCCTTAATTACTTCCACTTATGAGCTTTCAATCACATTTCAAATCCAACTATTAATTAACAGGTTTGATTGAACATTAATGTGCTATCATGTGAAAACAAACTTCAGTAATTCAAATTTGTTGCCCTTTTTTGTCAGTAACTCTTCGGGGCGTTGAGGGTTATGACCAGTAAAGTATTTTTTACGTAACAGGCGATGTGTTTGCACTGACAAAAGCAAGGGGAAAAGACTGCTAGCTATCAAAGAATGACATAAAAACAGTGCAGAATGAGAAATATGACATAAAAAATGGCTTTAGAAATATATAAAGTACTCTACAGATTTGTTTTTCACCTCGAGGATACACACATTCATATATACATTTGTTAAAAAACACTAAACATACTTCTCTCTTTGTGGTTATAAGAAAAAACCCAACTGGCACCTTTAAGTCTCAATTGTCCAATAGCACTTGAACGCACCTGACCTGCAGACAACGTTTACCAGCTGAGAAAACACAGAGTTATAAATGACCGGTATAAGTTTCCAGTCGTGTGCTTTAAGTCATTTGCAGTAAATAGTCAAGTTTTTCCTCAGAAAAGTATTATTTTATATATTTATATTACAATATTTTAATGTAGTTACATATTTTCACTTACATTCTGCACTTGGACGAGCTTCCACTGCATTGAAGATATATAAAAACACCACCAAATGTATTTCTGTTTGCTCCACCATTTCTTATGCTACACTGACTTCCAAAAATATATTTCTTCATGTGAAACTGGCACCAGCTGAAAGTTACTGTACTTTAGGCTCTTTCAATTAAGCAACTCCAGTCACATTGCACGAGGAATGACACCCGAATGCGACTGAGGAAAAGCCAGTCGGGCTGCGGGCAGGCAGGAAGTGTGAGGCGACTGCAACCAGAGCAGACAGCTGGAATGTAAAACTATCACACAGCGAGCAGGACATGTCACCCTCACTCACAACAGCTCAGAGGCTTTAACTGTGCAGAGAGAGAGAGACTGCTGCAGCCTCGCTGTGATCCCAGCGCCGCGGAAATCAGGCCGAGATAACAATCTGACACGTGTAACGGTGTTGTTTTATTTAACATGTGGTCAGTCACCCTCTGAGAGCAGACCAAACCTGTACTGAAAGCTCTATTGTCTCACGGGAAAAGTGCTATTTAAGGTTAAATTCCCTTATTACAAGAGTGGTGCGGTGGTGACTTATTGTTGTGGCGTATGGTTGTGGCATTGCAAGGACTCCTTTGACTAAAAGAAATGGGATGTTTACACTTGATTTTAGATTATTGCAACAACAAAAAAAAGCTCTGTGGCAAACTCACATTTGTGATACTTCAGCAGGATGATTTCCACCTATTAAGACAATGTTATAATAATTAAAGTGTGAATGCAATCGCCAAAAGTAAAAAGCTAAAGTGAGGCTATAAAGGAACTACAGCACGGTCACATGACTTCACGTCACCACCGCTAAGCTAAAGGTGGCTAATGTTGGGCTATAAAGGAACTACAGCACGGTCACATGACTTCACGTCACCACCGCTAAGCTAAAGGAGGCGAATGTTGGGCTATAAAGGAACTACAGCACGGTCACATGACTTCACGTCACCACCGCTAAGCTAAAGGAGGCTAATGTTAGGCTATAAAGGAACTACAGCACGGTCACATGACTTCACGTCACCACCGCTAAGCTAAAGGAGGCTAATGTTGGGCTATAAAGGAACTACAGCACGGTCACATGACTTCACGTCACCACCGCTAAGCTAAAGGAGGCTAATGTTGGGCTATAAAGGAACTACAGCACGGTCACATGACTTCAGGTCACCACCGCTAAGCTAAAGGAGGCTAATGTTGGGCTATAAAGGAACTACAGCACGGTCACATGACTTCACGTCACCACCGCTAAGCTAAAGGAGGCTAATGTTGGGCTATAAAGGAACTACAGCACGGTCACATGACTTCACGTCACCACCGCTAAGCTAAAGGAGGCTAATGTTGGCCGTGATGATGTTTAGTCGTCTCATTTAGACACTTGTTAGCAACCTGTTTTTCAATTCACCAGTGGGGTATATTTACCGACGTATTTAATGTAGTAGAACAAAGCGTTAGGACTCATTCCTGCACCACTTTATTGACCATTGTTGACAGCACGTGCAATTTATGTTGATAACACTGGCAGATTAACCACTGAAATGTTATAGTTTTTATTAAAACAGAAAACAGAAGATAACAATAGCAAGCAGCTCCTTTCTAGCCCGCTTTTGCTTAAACAGCTGTAGTTAGCTAATGTTAGCAAAACACTTTATTTGTACTGATTCGTGGGACATTAATTTGAACCTATATTGCTTCCCTAAAACATCCTAGGATTAACATCAATACCATTTTTGTCAATTCTTATTGATGTTTGATAATAAAGGAAGAAACGCTGGATTTCTTCAGCCATTTTAGGTGTTACTTATCATTGTGTTTCAGTTTAGACACTTTGGGGGAAATTGTTCAGAGAGACTGTAACAAACTGTGGGTCAAACAAGAAACCAGAAACCGTGTTTATCAAGTGTTTTAAAACGATTTCCGTGCATTCGTAGAAATATGAGGTTTATTTCCCACCATTATAACACACACACACACACACACACACACACACACACACACACACACACACACAGTGTCAGTCAAGGAAAAGGGAGGGAAAACACACACCCCATATGTGTCCCAATAAGGGAGGCGAGTCCCCACACATAAACAGATGTAGGTCCCCACAAGGATAGTAATGCTAGGTCACACACACACACACACACACACACACACACACACACACACACACACACACACACAGCCACTGTAGATGCTTCCAGTTGTTAGGGTGCAACGTTTACATTTAATAAACATCTGTATTCTGCGTGAATATAACACAGAGTAGGATGACTGATTATTTTCAGAGTTACAGTGTTAGGTTACAGATTGCTGTTGTAAATGATAGAGTATGTAGAGAAACACAATAACACACAGGTACAAATTTACATTTTATTACAAATATACTTTGTGGGGGTGATGCTTTGTGCTTTACCACACATTTAAGACTTGTTCTCGTCAGTATTTTATTAAAATCTCAAGCTATCCATCTTGTTTACTCCACAGGTGACAGGTTGGTATATGTTGTATAAATTGTAAACAAAATTATGAAGTTAGTTTTTTTATTTTTAAAGAAATTCAGCCGTTTGAATGTTTTTTCTGTGTTGTTGTTACGTCTTTCCTGCTGACCTTGCATCAAATATTTTTGCTGAATCCATTTCACACACCTGTTGAAACCGATCAATACGGACATGTTCATGGCTTTACATTTTAAATGGAATTCGTCCTGGAGGTTTTTTAGTGGTTTTTCCCAAAATGTTGATTTAACGTTTGCACCTGTCGGCCCTCGTAAAAGTGGAATCAATCAAAGTGTGCAAAAAATATACAATGTCTCTATTTTAATCAGTCTTTTCTTCACAAAATGCATCAAAATGTGATCAATTGCGCTTTGTGAATGTACACTCACTTGTTATGTATTTTCTTGGACTAACAAGAATAATTTCTCACTGACTAATGTTTGATTTATCTCAGCCAAAGCCACCATTAACACAAATGTATTTATTCTAGTGCTTTGAGAATTTGGACACTGAATGACTTTATTTTCTAATGATTGATAATGCGCTGAAAATGTATTATGTTGATTTTCTTATCACTGTTATTTGATTGTATAGTGACAGTAGGAGCTGCAGAGGAGACCAAACTCAAAGCTGAAATTGTGAAGTTTTAACAGAAAGCCGGTTTATTATAGGAGCAAAAAACTGTTCAGTTAGCAGGTGTTAAATGTATTAATGTCATCAAAGACAATTCGCTGAAATGCATCATGTAAAACGAGCTAAATAAATATGGACACACACATTTTCTCCCATTTTGTTTGGTTTTGTGGCTTGTCTCTTTAATTATTGCTCAGTATTTGGCTGCTGCAGGAAATCAGTGATCAAGACGACTTCCTGTTTCCTGTTTGAGCTGAAGGAAGAGGAGATTTTGACAACGCTCTGTAAAGCTGATATCTTCAATATACTGTGCAGCAAATGTGGGTTATTATTTTAAAGAGTCCTCTCCTGCTGATGTTCAGGTGTATATCAGTATGTAGTGTCTCTACTTTAAAGAGTCCTCTCCTGCTGATGTTCAGGTGTTTCTCAGTATGTAGTGTCTCTACTTTAAAGAGTCCTCTCCTGCTGATGTTCAGGTGTATATCAGTATGTAGTGTCTCTACTTTAAAGAGTCCTCTCCTGCTGATGTTCAGGTGTATATCAGTATGTAGTGTCTCTACTTAAAGAGTCCTCTCCTGCTGATGTTCAGGTGTATATCAGTATGTAGTGTCTCTACTTTAAAGAGTCCTCTCCTGCTGATGTTCAGGTGTATATCAGTATGTAGTGTCTCTACTTTAAAGAGTCCTCTCCTGCTGATGTTCAGGTGTATATCAGTATGTAGTGTCTCTACTTTAAAGAGTCCTCTCCTGCTGATGTTCAGGTGTTTCTCAGTATGTAGTGTCTCTACTTTAAAGAGTCCTCTCCTGCTGATGTTCAGGTGTATATCAGTATGTAGTGTCTCTACTTTAAAGAGTCCTCTCCTGCTGATGTTCAGGTGTATATCAGTATTTAATGTCTCTACTTTAAAGAGTCCTCTCCTGCTGATGTTCAGGTGTATATCAGTATGTAGTGTCTCTACTTTAAAGAGTCCTCCCCTGCTGATGTTCAGGTGTATATCAGTATGTAGTGTCTCTGCTTTAAAGAGTCCTCTCCTGCTGATGTTCAGGTGTATATCAGTATGTAGTGTCTCTACTTTAAAGAGTCCTCTCCTGCTGATGTTCAGGTGTATATCAGTATGTAGTGTCTCTACTTTAAAGAGTCCTCTCCTGCTGATGTTCAGGTGTATATCAGTATGTAGTGTCTCTACTTTAAAGAGTCCTCTCCTGCTGATGTTCAGGTGTATATCAGTATGTAGTGTCTCTGCTTTAAAGAGTCCTCTCCTGCTGATGTTCAGGTGTATATCAGTATGTAGTGTCTCTACTTTAAAGAGTCCTCTCCTGCTGATGTTCAGGTGTATATCAGTATGTAGTGTCTCTACTTTAAAGAGTCCTCTCCTGCTGATGTTCAGGTGTATATCAGTATGTAGTGTCTCTACTTTAAAGAGTCCTCCCCTGCTGATGTTCAGGTGTATATCTGTATGTAGTGTTTCTACTGGGACATGTCTCCATGCTTTAATGTTAAAAAAGCTCTTTATTTTTCTCACCCTCTGTCGGAAACCAGAACGCAGTCTGCTCTGATTCATTAGCTAACCGGCTCTGTTGTGATTGGTCAGCCGCTTAGAGATGTCCCGCCCCTTAGCCTATCGTATAATGTGTTTGAGCGCTAGCCATTAAAAAAAAACATAGTGTGTGGGGGAGAAACCCACTTCGAGGGACCTTCGGGATTTTAGCCCTTGTAGAACATTTACATGCACCAACAATATCTCACAAATTATTCTAGCTTGCGATACATGAAAAGAAAGACAGATAATGGCCTCACAAATTTCTGCAAATATTTATTGAAATGATGACAAAATGCACTTTGGTGATTATATTCTACACCACAGCAGACAGCCTCAGTCTCTTAAGTGCCTGAAATATCATTTATGACATTTATTTGGCACCTAAAATGTTTTAAAACAGTGATAAAGGCATCCTACCATACACCTCTGCTTTATCATACATGCAACAGATAGTTGGTGTCGTCTTGTTGGGATACTAACGTTATTGCCGACATCACAGTCAAAACAATCGTCCCTATTTCAAACAAATTACCTTTTTATACAAAATAAAACCAGTGTATGAAATAATTTGTATCTCTCAGCTCCTGAGCGACTGTTGGGTATTTTACACTGGATATTACAACTCAAACATGTGTTGTTGTACTTCCTTTAAATGACACCATCATGCACATTAAATAAGAAACATTGACAATAAGTGATCCTTCTAAACAACCTCAAATCATAATTGTAAGTGGAGGTCATTTCTCCAAAAGAAACATGAATACATTTCGCAGTTTTCGCGATTAATTGTCTCTTTTTGCAACAAAATCATCACATTTTCTATTGACTTGAACTCTTGAAATGAATACTGTAGATTTCATTCACAAAACAAGCTCCTCACATTCAGTCACACATGTGAACGTCTTCTGAAATCTTTACAAAAGTAGTTTTAAAACATTTACTCTGGAACAGCAGCTACTGCGGCACGTTCCTCATTTTCCTCCAGGCTTTACACTTTTCAGAAACCTGGTTTAAAAACAGCCAATCACTGTCAGCATAAACGACAGCCATAAACTGTGTGATGCAAAGCACACATGGAGCTGTTTCTGTCTTTGACTCTGCTGGCTACTGTACACTTTATAGTTAAAAACGTTAACTTAACTACATGTGTTCTCCTGCAAGCTGTAAGCTCATATCCTATCCAATATTCATTAAGTCATACTTCATTGTTGCCTTCTGTTTAACTGTTCCTAAATTGACCCTCATGTTCCAAAGAGTAATAACACAAAATATATATCGTTTATACTGTTGTTGCGGTAGATTAAACATAGACTGGTTTTAATTGTATGTTTAAGGCATTTTATTTAGTTTGAATATAGAATATGAAATACATTCATTGTTTACATCTGATTGCAGTATTCTCTGAAATCACTTAAACTTGGTTACGTTAAGGCAACAAAACCACTTAGTTAAGTCTAGTAAACGATTGTGATTTAATCGCGGTACGTACAATAACATAATGTTCTTTCTTTACTCCACAAACTCCACAATGAATTTTCTTTCAAGTGTTTTTTTGACTCATTTACCCCTCCAACGTCCTCTGAGGGTTTTACTACATCACTTGACTTCAGGAGTACTTGCTCCAAATGTATTTTACTGACTGATAAATATAACATGGTCTCTGTGAAATGATCAGCAAAACTTAAACAGTTAAAGTAAATATGCTAAGTGTGTTTGTTTTATGCTTCAAGTGCACATACAGTACTTTCTCATCTGCCAGAGTGCAGTGCCAACGAGCAGGAAAAGGCGTGCTCTTAACAGCATCTTATGTTGTATACAGTCGAGTGAGAGTATATTATATTTTAAACAGTTACAGCCCCCAGCTGCAACTGTCTTAATATGAGCAGCTGCTAAACAGCTGAAGTCTCTGGAGCAGCCGCCTCCTGCTGCATCTCCCCACTGGAATAATTCCTCTATAAACAGATGCACCTGAAGTACACACCATCTCCAGGTGTCTCCTAAATGCCTCTCCAACAGTACACACACTCAGTAAGCTGCTAATGTACCAGGATGTCAGATGTTATTTGTCCATGAGCTCCCTCCCTGTAACATTTCTCAGGCCTGTTGACAGGATGTGCTGAGAGCTTTCACCTCATTTCACACATGGACTCATTAACCCAGAGTTTACTTAGAGCCTCGGGTTCAGTATTCACACTGATGCTAACCGCTAACAGCTAACCGCTAACGGCTAACAGCTAACGGCTAACGGCTAACTTCTCACTATCGTAGATTGCTTTGGTTCTAACCCAGATTCACACCACTGATCTTAAAGGTGCATTCAGAGCAAACACAAAGCATTTAAAGTTTGTGCTATAAGTGGGGCCTCAAATAGCCAATAAGAGACTTAGCAGGGACCAGATGTTGCTGTTCAACCCAGTCTCACGGCATTTCATGTAAGGCTAGTCACAAAATTAATTTAATCTATTGATTCGTGTTCACCAACACGATTTTCCCCTTTATTTTTATTTTATTTTTTAAGAGAACAATTTTAAAAGCAATGTATTTCTATTGGTAGTATGTTTCGTGCCTGCACCACGTCTTTTTGTCCGGTCGGGTCTTGGAAGACCAGAAGCTGTGTGGTTCATAAAAACATTTTCTTACTCAATATCAAGCCACGATTATTGTTTTTATTTTAAATTGTATAATGTCGGACTTTTTGTGCCGTCCGCGTGGAAAAGAAATGGGGCTCAGAACCTCAGAATACTGAAATCTGTATTTTTTTTTTCTTCTAATTTGTTATTTGGTGCAGGCACGAAACATACTACCAATAGAAATACATTCCTTCTAAAATCGTTCTGTGTGACACAAAACAAATTTGGAAATTGTGTTGGTGAACACGAATCAATGGATTAATTTCGTGACTATAACACGAAATGCCGTGAGACTGGGTTGTGCTGTTAGCTTGGTAGCAACTAAAGCTGTCTGGAAATAAGATGTTCACTGCACAATTATCTCTTTTATCACGGTTATCATACGGGTATATCTTGACACCCATAGAAGCAGTACCATAATAGGTAAGTAAATTAACCACTGCAGGATTAGTGCATTATTTTTGCTTGAATAGAAGTGTTTTAGGATGTTTGCACTACTCATTGAATCTGGAAATGTTCCTGCACTCACATTTTTCATTTGACTTTGTATGCACCTGCATCGCCTCTGAATTTTGGGTTCAGTCTGAACACACCTTAAGACTTTTTGGGGAATAACCGTGAAAAGGTTTAGGATAGTCCTGCAATACAAGGAATAGTAAACTGTGGGTTAAACTTTAGGTAAGCGTGTCTTACACTGCAAAACATGGAGGAAATAATCTTACACTTTCAGTCTGTGAGTGTGAACAACGTGTTAGACAAACTCTACATCAAGTCCTTGACTAATGTGTGTGTTATCCCGGGATTAACAGTGTGAAAACACCCTTTTGGTTCTCTGGTTTTCACTCAGTAAGACAACAGCAAATTGCCGATAAAAGCTCAGCTACAGTTTTGCAGCCTCGTGGTTGAAGGTACAAAACCAAAGCGAGTGAGGTAACAGAAAATATGAAAACATGTATCAAGCTCTGTAAATAAGCCGATCAGTAACATGACATGTATCCACTGTAGACATCACAGCGTCTCATTAGTTGGTCATTAAAGTCGTCCTGTGCAGACTCCCTGTCTCTGAAAATGTTATAATAACTATGTATGTCTAAATAAAGCTCATATTTAAACTGTTAGAGATCCTAGGTGATAACATATGCAGCATTATGGGAAATTGACACCCAAAACTACACACATTGTTAAGAAAAAAGCTGACTTTTAAGCTTTGGAAAATTGCCGAAGATTTATAATAAAAGAACATTACTCAAGTATAAAAATATCAGTAGTATTAGATGCGGATCTCATATACTGTATACTATTACTTCAAGCCCTTCTTTTAGCTTATTTGATGTTAAATTAAATTAGCAACTTTTTCCTTAAACAGAAATCAATGTTTCTGGGAATTAAAACCATCCAAAAATTGCATTTTAATGTCAAATGATCTCTTAGAACTAATTTAATTGAAATGAAGTGTGTTATTTTAGCATGTCCTGCAGGTCCATACACTGGGCTCTTTACTCCTGCCTATAATTAGGTAATGCATCATCATTATTCATTTGCCAACGTTTATCATGTTGATGACACTCGGGATCAGAGACAGGGAGGATGCTGGGATCAGATGTGGGAGCTCCTGGGATTTCACCCTCCGAACATTAACATGCTAATCTGGTGCATTTAAAACACAACATGCTCTCGTTACGGGACGCAGGGTAAGGGTGATTTGAATCTATGATTAGAAATAAAAGATACAACTAGCTAAAGATAACAGCTCTAATAGTAAAATAAAAAATCTGAATTATGCAACATGCCCATTCAAGTAATGGTTAATCCCATCAAGTCCGATACCAGCCATTTCGATATTTCTTCTCATTTTTTGATACGTTTTTTAAGTTTCTTTGCAAAATAATATCCACATTTGAAATTATTATGACTGAATAAATGTATATTCTGTTGTGTTTTTTTAATTTATCATGCAACAAAACAAATGCTTAATGTTCTTGTCAGAGCAAATGCCTTCAATTATGTTAAATTAGATAACATATGTACATTAAATACATCAATATTAAACTTAGAAACGTAAACTGAAAACAACATGTGTTCATTCAATTTAGCCTAAATTACAAATATTTGGGATTTTTTCACATGTTTCCAATTTTTTATATTCACATAAATTAGATGTTTGTAAAAATACATAGTTAATTTTGTTTAATTTAACTAATGCTGGCTGAAAAAGAAATGAGCAAAGTTCATGTATGGGCCAACCAAGAAAATAAATTAAAAAATCCATCAAATCTAAAGCATGGCAGCGATGGGAGATATCAACAGGAGCTCGACCACATGGAGAGAAATATACATAAATAAATTAAAGACAAAATATTTCTGTCCTCTCTCATCTATCGGTCTGTGGTTTTCCTCAGAGTTTGAGGATCCACAGATTTAGAAAAGGGCTCCCCCTGCTGGACGGGGAGCTGCAGAGTTTTCAGTTTTCAGAGAGTTTGTCTTATTGTCCCGACGCTCGAGCCGCCTTCTGCTGCTGCTCCAACATGGACCTGATGGCAGGGGACATCATGGAGGGGGACATCATGGAGGGGGACCTCATGGCGGGGGACATGGCCGGGGTTAAAGGTCGTAACGGGTACTGAGCGTTTCTACCGGGGACGTAAACGCACTGGAAGAATCTCTGACCTGTGGAGACACCGAGAGAGAAGAAGGGATCAGCAACACATCGCATATAAGAGCATCATGTGTTCATCTCTGGAACTCTCTCCCCCTTCACATCCGACAGTCTGGCACAATCACCACATTCAAGACCCTCCTCAAAACCCACCTGTTCAGCTCGGCCTACTCACTGTAGTGCTACATGTCCCCTGTTTCCCTACATGTTCCCTGTTTCCCTACATGTCCCCTGTTTCCCTACATGTTCCCTGTTTCCCTACATGTCCCCTGTTTCCCTACATGTTCCCTGTTTCCCTACATGTCCCCTGTTTCCCAACATGTCCCCTGTTTCCCTACATGTTCCCTGTTACGGTCCTTTTGTACCGTCTTAAAACTTTCCTTCGAATATTTTATGAATTGTAAGGTGTCCTTGTAAGGTGTTGTTTTGTTTTAATTGAGATCGATCATGTGTGTGGCTTTGTCGCAGTCTTGTGACAATCGAATATCTAAATAAATGTCCAATAAAAGATTAAAAGTTTATATTATATTGTGATTTGTAGTTCTTCCAATTTGCACTGGACAGCACCAGCTGAGCCTGGGACTCAAAGGTCCCCTATTATACTGTTTTTCATCAATATATCACAGGTCTCAGAGACATTTGGTTACAAAGAACTCAATGGTGCTCTAGGAGGAGATTCAGATGATAGGGGGGGGGGGGGGGTTACCTTGGTTGGCCAAAATCTGATCAGCTCATTTTCAGACAGGTTTTTATAGAAATGGATCAAAAAGAGAGAGAATCTTTGTTCCTGAAACTTTCAGAGTCTCTTTCCACAGAGGGGACACATGTTGATGTAGAAGAGACATGGAGAAGAGGGGACACATGTTGATGTAGAAGAGACATGAAGAAGAGGGGACACATGTTGATGTAGAAGAGACATGAAGAAGAGGGGACACATGTTGATGTAGAAGAGACATGAAGAAGAGGGGACACATGTTGATGTAGAAGAGACGTGAAGAAGAGGGGACACATGTTGATGTAGAAGAGACATGAAGAAGAGGGGACACATGTTGATGTAGAAGAGACATGAAGAAGAGGGGACACATGTTGATGTAGAAGAGACATGAAGAAGAGGGGACACATGTTGATGTAGAAGAGACATGAAGAAGAGGGGACACATGTTGATGTAGAAGAGACATGAAGAAGAGGGGACACATGTTGATGTAGAAGAGACATGGAGAAGAGGGGACACATGTTGATGTAGAAGAGACATGAAGAAGAGGGGACACATGTTGATGTAGAAGAGACATGAAGAAGAGGGGACACATGGTGATGTAGAAGAGACATGAAGAAGAGGGGACACATGTTGATGTAGAAGAGACATGAAGAAGAGGGGACACATGTTGATGTAGAAGAGACATGGAGAAGAGGGGACACATGTTGATGTAGAAGAGACATGAAGAAGAGGGGACACATGTTGATGTAGAAGAGACATGGAGAAGAGGAGACACATGTTGATGTAGAAGAGACATGAAGAAGAGGGGACACATGTTGATGTAGAAGAGACATGGAGAAGAGGGGACACATGTTGATGTAGAAGAGACATGGAGAAGAGGGGACACATGTTGATGTAGAAGAGACATGAAGAAGAGGGGACACATGTTGATGTAGAAGAGACATGAAGAAGAGGGGACACATGTTGATGTAGAAGAGACATGAAGAAGAGGGGACACATGTTGATGTAGAAGAGACATGAAGAAGAGGGGACACATGTTGATGTAGAAGAGACATGAAGAAGAGGGGACACATGTTGATGTAGAAGAGACATGAAGAAGAGGGGACACATGTTGATGTAGAAGAGACATGAAGAAGAGGGGACACATGTTGATGTAGAAGAGACATGAGAAGAGGGGACACATGTTGATGTAGAAGAGACATGAAGAAGAGGGGACACATGTTGATGTAGAAGAGACATGAAGAAGAGGGGACACATGGTGATGTAGAAGAGACATGAAGAAGAGGGGACACATGTTGATGTAGAAGAGACATGAAGAAGAGGGGACACATGTTGATGTAGAAGAGACATGAGAAGAGGGGACACATGTTGATGTAGAAGAGACATGAAGAAGAGGGGACACATGTTGATGTAGAAGAGACATGGAGAAGAGGAGACACATGTTGATGTAGAAGAGACATGAAGAAGAGGGGACACATGTTGATGTAGAAGAGACATGGAGAAGAGGGGACACATGTTGATGTAGAAGAGACATGAAGAAGAGGGGACACATGTTGATGTAGAAGAGACATGAAGAAGAGGGGACACATGTTGATGTAGAAGAGACATGAAGAAGAGGGGACACATGTTGATGTAGAAGAGACATGAAGAAGAGGGGACACATGTTGATGTAGAAGAGACATGAAGAAGACGGGGACACATGTTGATGTAGAAGAGACATGAAGAAGAGGGGACACATGTTGATGTAGAAGAGACATGAAGAAGAGGGGACACATGTTGATGTAGAAGAGACATGAAGAAGAGGGGACACATGTTGATGTAGAAGAGACATGAAGAAGAGGGGACACATGTTGATGTAGAAGAGACATGAAGAAGAGGGGACACATGTTGATGTAGAAGAGACATGAAGAAGAGGGGACACATGTTGATGTAGAAGAGACATGAAGAAGAGGGGACACATGTTGATGTAGAAGAGACATGAAGAAGAGGGGACACATGTTGATGTAGAAGAGACATGAAGAAGAGGGGACACATGTTGATGTAGAAGAGACATGAAGAAGAGGGGACACATGTTGATGTAGAAGAGACATGAAGAAGAGGGGACACATGTTGATGTAGAAGAGACATGAAGAAGAGGGGACACATGTTGATGTAGAAGAGACATGAAGAAGAGGGGACACATGTTGATGTAGAAGAGACATGAAGAAGAGGGGACACATGTTGATGTAGAAGAGACATGGAGAAGAGGGGACACATGTTGATGTAGAAGAGACATGAAGAAGAGGGGACACATGTTGATGTAGAAGAGGACATGAAGAAGAGGGGACACATGGTGATGTAGAAGAGACATGAAGAAGAGGGGACACATGTTGATGTAGAAGAGACATGAAGAAGAGGGGACACATGTTGATGTAGAAGAGACATGGAGAAGAGGGGACACATGTTGATGTAGAAGAGACATGAAGAAGAGGGGACACATGTTGATGTAGAAGAGACATGGAGAAGAGGAGACACATGTTGATGTAGAAGAGACATGAAGAAGAGGGGACACATGTTGATGTAGAAGAGACATGGAGAAGAGGGGACACATGTTGATGTAGAAGAGACATGAAGAAGAGGGGACACATGTTGATGTAGAAGAGACATGAAGAAGAGGGGACACATGTTGATGTAGAAGAGACATGAAGAAGAGGGGACACATGTTGATGTAGAAGAGACATGAAGAAGAGGGGACACATGTTGATGTAGAAGAGACATGGAGAAGACGGGACACATGTTGATGTAGAAGAGACATGAAGAAGAGGGGACACATGTTGATGTAGAAGAGACATGAAGAAGAGGGGACACATGTTGATGTAGAAGAGACATGAAGAAGAGGGGACACATGTTGATGTAGAAGAGACATGAAGAAGAGGGGACACATGTTGATGTAGAAGAGACATGAAGAAGAGGGGACACATGTTGATGTAGAAGAGACATGAAGAAGAGGGGACACATGTTGATGTAGAAGAGACATGAAGAAGAGGGGACACATGTTGATGTAGAAGAGACATGGAGAAGACGGGACACATGTTGATGTAGAAGAGACATGAAGAAGAGGGGACACATGTTGATGTAGAAGAGACATGAAGAAGAGGGGACACATGTTGATGTAGAAGAGACATGAAGAAGAGGGGACACATGTTGATGTAGAAGAGACATGAAGAAGAGGGGACACATGTTGATGTAGAAGAGACATGAAGAAGAGGGGACACATGTTGATGTAGAAGAGACATGAAGAAGAGGGGACACATGTCGATGTAGAAGAGACATGAAGAAGAGGGGACACATGTTGATGTAGAAGAGACATGAAGAAGTGGATTTTAAATAATATAATAACAATGAAATAACCCTCCAATAATCCACATTCCCCAAAAGCAAGTCTTACTTGGTTTCTTGTTCTCTTTGCTACTTTCATCCGTCGCGGTCTCCTCTGCAAGAAATGGGAATTCACACATTGTTATATAACCTCACTTTTATAGTCAAGTGTGAGACTGTGAGACTGTGAGACTGTGAGACTGTGAGACTGTGAGAAAGAAGACAAAGGATGACATGCTTTTAAGTGATGGGAGGAAAACAGTCTGGAAAGAGAAAGAAAAAGAGAGATTTTCACTCTGATTGATTTTAACATACATTTATGGATAAAATCAAGACTTTTTCTGCACTTTACAGGGCCAAAAAGTCAAATATAGATTGGTTTATGAGTTGTAAAACAGTTAATTTGGATTATTGGCTGGTCTAGAGTCTATAAAGTAATACAAAAACACACATCTTTACAGAAATTGCAAATTAAAGAGAAATCAAACAATTATTGCTCCAAGAAACAGGAAACAGTGCGCCAGACGTTAAAAAGGGAAGTGTGGAGTCACTCAGGGAAGTGTGTGTGTGTGCGTGCGTGCGTGCGTGCGTGCGTGCGTGCGTGTGTGTGTGTCATGGTTTGGCTGTGGTCCAGCAGAAGGGTGAAATTATATTCTGACGTAACAAAGCCAGCGGATGAAAAAAGGCTGGAGGCAGACGTTTATGTAAAAGCTGTTGGCAGTGTGTGTGTGTGTGTGTGTGTGTGTGTGTGTGTGTGTGTGTGTGTGTGTGTGTGTGTGTGTGTGTGTGTGTGTGTGTGTGTGTGTGTGTGTGTGAGAGGGGGGGTTTATTCTCCACTGGATGACTCACTAAGAACAGAGCTCTAACACTTGAGTGGGTTCTGCTTCATGGGTTTAATCAATTCGTCTAAAGTGCTATTGTTGCTGAATTCATCAAAAGTCACATAATCCGTGGCGATGACTGGAGGCCGGTAATCTGGACTCCATCAGCTCATCTCATTAAATAAATATAATAATAATTTAGGATCATAATGTCATTACAGCAGATTCCTGTTGAGTCAACCAGTGGGAAGAAGGAGGAAATGAACTGAATACCTCAAGCTCTACAGGAAGCCCTTTTTCCATTCTCTATGAACAACAAGCATACGGCATAAAACATTTAAAAAAAAAGGCTTAATATGTTTCTTAATTTATCCTTTTGTTGTATTGACTGGTTGTCACGGTCCAAACTATGTCCCTGTTTGTTCCCCTGTGTGTGTGTGTGTGTGTGTGTGTGTGTGTGTGTGTGTGTGTGTGTGTGTGTGTGTGTGTGTGTGTGTGTGTGTGTGAGCCTGATTGCTCTCACCTGGCCGTCCGACTCAGCTGTCCCTCATCATCTAATCAGGACACAGCTTATCTACTCCAGTCTCCCAGCAACTCACCGCCAGATTGTTTTCTACACCAGTGGTATTACGTCCTCATTCAGTTATCCTGTCTGCGTGTAATTCTGTACTTTGTGTAACTTGTGTCTCCAGTGCAATCCCTCGGCCATCGTCCACCAGAGCTTCCAGCCAACCTGCCTGCTTCTCCCTGCATCATACCTGCCTGCCTTGTTCTCAGTCCAGCCTGAACTGCCTACCTCCACTCCGGACCTCCATAATCACCAAACCTGCCTGAGTCTCCGAACAATAAACCATTTAAACATCTTCAGTCATTGCCTGCGCCTGGGTCCTGTTTAAAATGTAATCCTAACACTGGTGGGAATCCAGCTGGAGGAAAGTAGTGCATTTCCTCGTGTACTGTACAGCTTTCACTTGAGTATTTACATGTACTAGTGCATATTGTACTTTTTACTCTGTTACATTTCTCACACAACTTGGTTATTTTCTACCTTTAAGTACAACAAATGATCATAATGCATCACATTTTATGGGCTTATAATAAGAAATACTGAACCACCTCACTGTATGAAACACAAAGGTGCTATTTTTTCATTAAGATTAAAGTATAAAACATGTGATATAAAGTTTTATTGACCTATAATAAAGTCTACCCAAAGGAATAAAGCTGAAAAATAAATAGTATTTTCTCACTATTTTGGGTATTTGATTTGCCTGATAACACTGTTAAGTGCATTTTATTAATGCAGAGTATACTTGTGTGTGTTACTTTTACTTAAGTTAAGGATTTAAATACTTCTTCCCTCTTTGATAAGTATGCCCCTCCCTCCTGCAGTAAATCACTTCCTGTCACCTGACCCCTGCACCCCTGCTTCACATTTCCCTAATCAGCCTCCAGTATAAATACCAGAACATTTCCAATCATGTCCTTCCAGGTGTTCTACTTTGCTTGTGTTCTGGATTATGTTTGTTTGCAGGTAAATGTGCCTGTTTTAGACTTAAAGTGGACCTATCATGCTATATTTGAAACATATATTGTAGAGCCATACCTATATAAAACATATCTGTGAAGTTTTTTTTTCAAAATACCAAACAGATCCTGCGTTTTAGCCACGCCTCATTTCGCTCTATTTGCTCTTTTCCAGCCCTGTTTTTGCAAGGGCTGATTCTGCTTTTGTGGCAGACTACAGCGCCACTTACAGGCCTGGCATAGGTACTACAGCGTCTCCAGCGCTTTCGAGGGGTCTCTCATTCCCCTGATAGGTGGAGAGTTGCCCATATAGGCGGAGCACCCTTTTCTGACGTCAGAAAAATTCAAATAATAATCAGCTCCGTTGCAGCCCCGTTTTTAGAGATTTGGGTACGGAGGAAAAGAGAGAGGGTTGTGTTTTCTGACACATGGTGAGTTCCCTGGCACACCGGGGGGGACACATATTCATGTATAAAAGACGTACAAAAGTGCATTTTGCATGATAGGTCCCCTTTAAGTAAAAAATAAGTAAAAATCTTGCTTTTGGGTCATTTTCCAAACCAAACCAAAATAACATTCCCATACAGTTAAACTCTCAATTAAGTCTCGATTGAAATATATTTCCTCCCAGATTGCTATCTTATTAGCATTGTAATTTGAATCAAAACAACTTTGTTATGTTACTGCAACACATCTACCAGGTGAGGTTTAGAACAAAATCATGGTTTTGTTTGGAAAAAAGTATTGAGATAAAGTGTGGACTGCAATGAAGTTACTTTTGGGATGGATATTGGACACTCAACACTCACTTTTACAGACTGCTGCTGTCAACACTTAGATGTTATCAATCGACTTGATGTCATGTGACCCGGTGACTCAAAATAAACAAGGCATTTTTTTATATAGTCTCAGTATTGATGTTGATTTATTAATGAAAATATGAATAGATGGTGGACATAAATCCAATTTAAAGAGGTGTGTCCTATCATATGTCCACTTTTATCTGGTCTGAAATTGGCGTTAAAACTACAATTATTAGAACAGAGTATTATGCATGATGCTATAATAACACTGTTCACATTTAAGTTAAAATACGTGTTAATAACTGGATATTATTAGCAGTGGAGATGAGTGAATGTCACACTTACTGGCTTTTGCTGGTTTGTTCTCTTTGTCTAAAATGCGAGAGGAGGAAGTGGAAAAACAGATTAATGTTAAACATTTGACACACACACACACACACATATACCATGTATGCATCACTTCAGGGGACATTACATTGACATACATGCATTTCCTGGAGACTTATCCTAACCTTATGGGGACCTCCATTTTGTTCCCATAAGGGAAGCCAGTCCCCACACGTGACTGTGTAAACAGATTTAGGTCCCCACAAGGATAGTAATGCTAGGACACACACACACTTTCTCTATTCCTACCTTCAGACTCTTTCACAGATTTCTTTTCAGCCTTCTCAGATGTGCCTGAAAGAGAAGAGACAGTCTTATTAAAACCCATGGAATAACGCTCTGTACTGTGGTGCTAATTAAATCTCCCTGCAGTCATCCTCCTCTCAGTGCAACGCAGCCTGGCGCTAATTGGACCTTTTTATAATGCATAAAACAGCCCATTTATTCTTAAATGTGTCAATGTTAATAAATAATTGAAAGTCAGTGGGACTTCATTTCTTTTCCCTGCTACTGCCACTTGTGTTTAAATGATATTAATGACTCCAATCAGTGTCTCAAAAGGCTTTATAAAAATGTTCGACGTGACCATAATACTTTTCTTAATTTTTAAATATTGCTCTTTTTAATAAGGAGGATGTTAATAGAAAGTGCCCACTCCTTTAAAGACTAAAACAACTCAATACAATTCAAATCTTAGACTTACTTTTTGAGTCTGCTGATGATTTTGATCTCGTCTTGGCTGAAAATAAAAAGACAATCAAATCAAGATCCTTTGTTGTTCCAGCTCTTTCCTACATGCCTATAAAAGCTTGTAAGGTATGTAATTTCCGTCTCACATAGTGAAGTTCAATTGAAAGCTCTGTTACCTGCTTCAGGAGATTTGGCCGTCTTCTCCTCTTTCGCCTGAGACGTGACGTTTGCTTTCCTCACATCTTCTAGTCTCGCTCTCAGGCGGCTGATCGGCTCTGGATCTGAAAAAAATATCAATAACGTCAATAAAGTTCAGTTTTAACATCTGCATAAACAAAACATACATAATTCAAGACCCACTGGATAGAATATAAAGCGTTTATTGTCATTATACGAAGAATATACAAGGAGATTTGTTACTAACACTGTCACACATACGAAAACAGACAATTAACTCACACAGACAATCTTACGAGGGGTGATAAATAATTAAAAGCAAGAAGCTATAAAAAGCTATCAAATGCATCTAAAAAAACTCTGTTTGTCCATGTATCAAAACTCCTGTAATGCAAGACCCACTGATTCCCACAGTAGATATTATGACTGCACTATAGGAATAAGACAGGCCTCTTTTAGTCGTTTCTTTGTCAATTTTATGTCAATATTTGATAAAAAATCTGCAGTTTTAGAGGGTTTTTCTCCATAGTTTGTGCACTGTTGACTCCAAATCAATACAGAATTATTTTTGATATATTATTTTAATTACAAATCTAGCAGTTTCTTTGTTGAAAAGTTAAAAACAATTATAAATAACTTGAAGTTTTTTACTGGATTTTACATCTTGTATTTTATAGGAATATTGTAAATAAAACAGTTTTAATTTGAACATTTATCCGTCTTGTTTTTAGTGTGATTGGCTCTGAATCTGAGAAATGAAAACCTACATTTTGAGTCAAAGTCAGGTTTAACGTCTGCATGAACAGAAAATATAATGAAAGAGAGAAATTGGATGAAGAAACCAAATATTAAAACTATGTATTTGTTTACCTTTCTTTGCTGTCGGAGTCTTGTCTTTGCTCCTGACGGGTGACGTTTCTGAGAGGAGAAGAAATGTGTTTCCAATCATTTTTCTATTTGACAAGAATTATGATCAAACGTCAGCGTGTGTAGGTGTGTGTGTGTGTGTGTGTGTGTGTGTGTGTGTGTGTGTGTGTGTGTGTGTGTGTGTGTGTGTGTGTGTGTGTGTGTGTGTGTGTGTGTGTGGTGGCGGCCTAGCATTACTATACTTGTGGGGACCTAAATCTGTTTATACAGTCACGTGTGGGGACTCGTCTCCCTTATGGGGACAAAATGGAGGTCCCCATGAGGACAATCATTAATTTTAGGGTGAAGACTTGGTTATGTTTAGGATTAGGGTAAGGGTTAGGTTAAGGGTAAGGGTTAGGGTTAGGGTTAGGGTTAGGCATGTGTTGGTTGTGGTTAAGGTTAGGATAAGTCTCCAGGAAATACATGTAAGTCAATGTAATGTCCCCTGAAGTGATGTATACATGGTACGTGTGTGTGTGTGTGTGTGTGTGTGTGTGTGTGTGTGTGTGTGTGTGTGTGTGTGTGTGTGTGTGTGTGTGTGTGTGTGTGTGTGTGTGTGTGTGTGTGTGTGTGTGTGTGTGTGTGTACCTGTCTTCTCAGAGGCTGGTTTCCTCTGCTGTCTTGCAGCTGCAGGCTCTGGTTTAATGAGGAAAGAGTTGAGATTATTGGCCTGAATCTTTTGATTTCAAACTGAAATATCAGCGGCTCGTTCTCATTAAGGACGGAGAGGATTAGTTTTTAAATGATTTTAATATTTCAACACTCTTTTTTCGGCCCTCTGGACTGATGGTGTTTTACCTTTCTTAGCCGCTGCTTTGGTTTTCTCTTTTACAGCTGGCTCTGTAGAAAGAAGGTCAAAAGATACAAAATGAAATATGAATCACAATCTGGTCACCATTTGGTTGGTTTATAATGTTGCAAATATAAATGCAGGAAAGGATTAACGTGTAAAACAAAAAATATATAAAAACTGCTTTTAAAACTATTAAAAAAATGGTCATATAATATGACGATTTGCAACAAATTCAAAGTACATCATAATTGAAATGGTAAAGCTTCCGGAACATAATGACATCAGTATGGAACACTCAAGCTCCTATTGGCTAGCGCTCCTACACATTGTACGTGATAGGCTAAGGGGCGTGGCATCTCTAAGCAGGTTAACCAATCACAACAGAGCCAGCCAGCTAACCAATCAGAGCAGACTGGGCTCTGGTTTCAGACAGAGGGTGAAAAGATGTGCTGCAGCACAGGCAGTATGAGAACAAGAGCTTTTTGAACATTAAAGCATGGAGACATGTCCTCTTTAAATTAATGCTATCCTAAAGCCATTTTCACATTATGAGAATTAACAATCTTCAATATTGTAACTTTCCTAAGAGTGTGTGTTTCTCGTGTGGTAAATACTTTGCATTCAGCTAAAATGTGTTTTACCTTTCTTAGCCGCTGCAGGACTTTTAGTCTTCTCCTTCACAGCTGGCTCTGTAACAAAAAATAAAATCTTAAAGCTATAAGTTCAAACTTTAATATTGTACATTTTCTAAGGATCTTGTTTAATTACAAATATTAAATTCTGCCAAAATGATCGTTACCTTTCTTTACAGCTGCAGCCGGTTTGCTTTTCTCTGCAGCTGGCTCTGTAGAAACAAATGCAACTGGTTTTAAATATAAAATAACACAATATTAAACACAGTTTTCCGTTCCGACGCCAGATAGAAGCTTCATTTTCCACCAAAATATTCATTACCTTTCTTAGCCGCCGCAGGACTTGCTGTCTTCTCTTTTTTTGCTAGTGTCTCTGCAAAACAAGTATTGTATGCAGTGTATATTGCATTAAATTGAATATTCCTTAAGAAAACCACATTTAGTTCATGTTTATTTACCTTTCTTTGCAGCACCAGCTTTGGTTTTCTCTTTGGAAGCATCTAGAATTGGATATGTTGTGTTTGTTATTCACATCTAAATGAAGTGTGTAATTATATTCGCAGAGAGCTGCAGCTTGTAGAGTGTGTATAATTTATAGCGAGAGTGAAGTGCACGTTGTTGAATTAGAGATCTGCAAACATGAATTACCTTTCTTTGTCGTCTGTGCGGCGGCTGCTGCCTCTGAGGGGATAATTGGAGGCAAACGGCCGCGTTGAGTTCATTTTCCGAAGTGAAAGCTTTCTTACAGATCGCTGTGACATCACGCAGCTGCAGGTATTCACTGTGAATCCTCCAGTTTACCGACAAATGAGGCTTTCATGGAGGAAAGTACGTACCTTTTTCTGAATCTGCAGCCTTTGTTTTCTTCGGTGCAGCTGCAAAATATCACAGAGTCATTATTATTCGCAGCTTCTGTTTAGAGACAAGTTTAACTTCAAATGAAACAGTTTGTACCTTTCTTGGTCTTTAAAGCGGGGGCTTTCACTTCTTCCTCGACTGGCTCTGATTCTTTAGGGGAGAAGAGTTTAGTCGTGAAATTGAATGTTTAATAGTTTTATTTAAAGTTTAGTTAGGTAACATTTTAAATCTTATATCTCAACCGTTCAGCTATATTCAGAAGCTTAAGATATTCATAGTAATGACGTTCAGACAAAGGCAGCAGTGGAAAGTCAAATACTAATGTTGACCTGGATTTTAAAATTATTCAAAGTTTTTTTTGATAAATCCAATAAGTCTGTTTCTTCAGTGTTCTGTGCACAGCCTTACCTGGAATATTCTGATAACATATTTTTGCAAGGTGCACCTTTAGGTTTTTCTTAACGCAAGACACTAAAGGCCAATGTTTTATGCAATGGTCAATATTTTTAAGAGAATTTGGCTTTCTTGACATGAGTCTCTCCTAAAATGATCAGAAGCTATTATTAGATTACACCTTATTTGCATATATGAACATAAAATCTAACAAAACAACAAACTTGAAATACAAAAGATATCTGTCATGATAGGACAGGACATTTGTATAGTGATCAAGCTAATTTCTAAATGAGAAATAGAAGCCTTTATGTCTTTGAGGGCCAATATGTTTGCAAGTTTGCCATCATTTCTCACACAGAATGAATATAAGATGAACTCCATGTCATGTTAAAATCTACTGTATAAGAATTAGAGCTGCACAATTAATCTGAATGTAATTGAAGTCCTAATATTGACAATAGTGCAAGTCTAAATATTAAGTATTATGGAGCTGCGTAGAAGTCCAGGCCTAGAAATGTACTTCTAAATCAAATGTATTTTGCTTGGTACGGATGCTCTTCACACCATGATCAATTTAAATACATCTTTGAGAAGGATGAAAATTCTCAATTCCTTTTCATATCATGATCCCAATTGCTGCAGTCAAAATGAGTTATTTTTTAAAGTTATTTGACTCATTACTGATGAAGAAACATGAGAGTCTGAGTTGTGATGAATTGGTCTCTCCTCACGTTGTTCAGCAGCTGGCCTCTGAGTCTCCGGCTCAGCGGGAGCTTCAGTCTCTGCAGGCGGAGCTTCAGCTGCTGGTTTCTGCTGCTCTGCTTCTGCTTCTGGTTGTACTGGTGGCATGTGTTGTTCTGAGGGAGGCTGCATGTGTGGGTGCATGTGAGGGTGCATGTGAGGGTGCATGTGTGGGTACGGCTGGTATTGAAACACTTGGGTGCATGTGCTGCTGATAGAGAGGGTGCATGGGGGGGGGAGCTCCAGGGTCCAAAGGGTGAGAGGGGTGAGCCGTCAAAACTGGAGCTGAGGGAGCTGAGAAATGTGAAATGTTTTATATTTAAACAGAAGAAATGGAAAACATGGAGAAACATATGATCACTCTGGTAATAAAACATATTAAAGGCGCCTTATTATGCTCATTTTCAGGCGTATATCAGTCTGAGTGTCTCTACTTTAAAGAGTCCTCTCCTGCTGATGTTCAGGTTCATATCAGTCTGTAGTGTCTCTACTTTAAAGAGTCCTCTCCTGCTGATGTTCAGGTGTATATCAATATGTAGTGTCTCTACTTTAAAGAGTCATCTCCTGTTGATGTTCAGGTGTATATCAAGTATGTAGTGTCTCTACTTTAAAGAGTCATCTCCTGCTGATGTTCAGGTGTATATCAGTATGTAGTGTCTCTACTTTAAAGAGTCCTCTCCTGCTGATGTTCAGGTGTATATCAGTATGTAGTGTCTCTACTTTAAAGAGTCCTCTCCTGCTGATGTTCAGGTGTATATCAGTATGTAGTGTCTCTACTTTAAAGAGTCCTCTCCTGCTGATGTTCAGGTGTATATCAGTATGTAGTGTCTCTACTTTAAAGAGTCCTCTCCTGCTGATGTTCAGGTGTATATCAGTATGTAGTGTCTCTACTTTAAAGAGTCATCTCCTGTTGATGTTCAGGTGTATATCAGTATGTAGTGTCTCTACTTTAAAGAGTCCTCTCCTGCTGATGTTCAGGTGTATATCAGTATGTAGTGTCTCTACTTTAAAGAGTCCTCTCCTGCTGATGTTCAGGTGTATATCAGTATGTAGTGTCTCTACTTTAAAGAGTCCTCTCCTGCTGATGTTCAGGTGTATATCAGTATGTAGTGTCTCTACTTTAAAGAGTCCTCTCCTGCTGATGTTCAGGTGTATATCAGTATGTAGTGTCTCTACTTTAAAGAGTCCTCTCCTGCTGATGTTCAGGTGTATATCAGTCTGAGTGTCTCTACTTTAAAGAGTCCTCTCCTGCTGATGTTCAGGTGTATATCAGTATGTAGTGTCCCTACTTTAAAGAGTCCTCTCCTGCTGATGTTCAGGTGTATATCAGTATGTAGTGTCTCTACTTTAAAGAGTCCTCTCCTGCTGATCTTCAGGTGTATATCAGTATGTAGTGTCTCTACTTTAAAGAGTCCTCTCCTGCTGATGTTCAGGTGTATATCAGTATGTAGTGTCTCTACTTTAAAGAGTCCTCTCCTGCTGATGTTCAGGTGTATATCAGTATGTACAGTGTAAATACCTGGCATGGTTGGAGGAGGGTACGGGTTGTCCGTGACAACGTGATGAACTGGAAGATAAATGTGTTTTAATCAGGTTGTTATAGAATTATGATATGTATTTCCCCTCAATAATAATAACAGAGTTACTTACCGTACCAGCCGGGAGGGGACGGGCAGTAAACTGGTGCAGGTCTGCAGGGTCCGACTGCAACACAACAACACATGGGTATTATTGGCAGAGATGGCAGAAGTACTCACAACCTTTACTCAAATAGAAGTACAGATACTTGTGTTTAAAAATACTCTGGTAAAAGTAAAAGTACTGCCTAAACTTCTTTACTGACGTAAAAGTAAAGAACTTTGAAATGTACTTCAGTAAAAAGTACCCATAACTAGCAGCTGTTTTAAAGAGTACCTGACCTCCCTTTATATTAATAGAACAATAATGTCATTGTTAGCTAATGAATGTTTCCATGCTGAACAACGGCAACATGACAACGTTTCCATTGGTCCCTCTTCTTTAGAGAAGAGCAGGAAATGATGGATACACGGATCGTGTTCAAATCAATAGGCACGCAATGACTCTAAAGAATAATGATCACGCCACCAAACACACATTCAGACTAAAGGAACCAGCTGTTTGGAAAATGAGAGAAGTAGAAAGTACAGGTATTTGGGTTCAACATGTAAGAAGTAGAAAGTACAGGTATTTGTGTTCAACATGTAATAAGTAGAAAGTACAGGTATTTGGGTTCAACATGTAAGAAGTAGAAAGTACAGGTATTTGAGTTCAACATGTAAGAAGTAGAAAGTACAGGTATTTGTGTTCAACATGTAAGAAGTAGAAAGTTCAGGTATTTGGGTTCAACATGCAAGAAGTAGAAAGTTCAGGTATTTGGGTTCAACATGTAAGAAGTAGAAAGTACAGGTATTTGTGTTCAACATGTAAGAAGTAGAAAGTTCAGGTATTTGGGTTCAACATGTAAGAAGTAGAAAGTTCAGGTATTTGTGTTCAACATGTAAGAAGTAGAAAGTTCAGGTATTTGTGTTCAACATGTAAGAAGTAGAAAGTTCAGGTATTTGTGTTCAACATGTAAGAAGTAGAAAGTTCAGGTATTTGTGTTCAACATGTAAGAAGTAGAAAGTACAGGTATTTGTGTTCAACATGTAAGAAGTAGAAAGTTCAGGTATTTGGGTTCAACATGTAAGAAGTAGAAAGTACAGGTATTTGAGTTCAACATGTAAGAAGTAGAAAGTTCAGGTATTTGGGTTCAACATGTAAGAAGTAGAAAGTACAGGTATTTGTGTTCAACATGTAAGAAGTAGAAAGTACAGGTATTTGTGTTCAACATGTAAGAAGTAGAAAGTACAGGTATTTGGGTTCAACATGTAAGAAGTAGAAAGTACAGGTATTTGTGTTCAACATGTAAGAAGTAGAAAGTTCAGGTATTTGGGTTCAACATGTAAGAAGTAGAAAGTACAGGTACTTGTGTTCAAAATGTAAGATGTCAAAGTAAAAAGTCGTCAGAAAAACAAGTAGTGGAGTAAAGTACTGATACCAGAAACATGTACTTAAGTAACAAAGTATTTGTACTCCACTACTTCCCACCTCTGATCATTGGGTTATTTTTCTTGAGTATTTATCCAAGTATATTCACATGTTTATAGGAAAAACTTTAGGATATCATAGTGTCACCTTCTCCAGATTCGGTGACTTCTTCCTGTTTTTTGGTCTCTGGCTCTTCTGCTTCTGTCTCTGTTGAAAAAACAAAAATAACTCTGTGTCATCAGAATTAGGGGTTTAAGGTCTTTATAGATGTTTTTATATGATGGGCAATAAAAACGACAACACTTGACATACGAAGATAATGTGTTTGCATTGTCTTTACTTTGCACTTGCAAGATTTGAGGTGAAAATCAAATCTCTAAAAGATAATCCATCAACACTTGAATATATTTGAATCGTACTTGACAACAGTAGTCTTTAAATGGTTCATATTATAACAATAATAATAAAGCATTTCTCTGTAAATATTTTCATCTGGCTCTTATGACAGTATGAGTTTGAGTCTGAAGTGATTATTGTTGCAGCAAAGTCTTCATCTTACCTTTTTTGGGAGTCTTGGCTGCAATCTTTGCTGCTCTCTTGGCTTTATATTGGAATATTAAAGAAAAAGACATCCTATTTATAAAGGTTGTGACAGAAATAGTGACAAAAATGCATTAATATCAGACACGCAAATCAAGATATTGAAGCAGATATTTATTTTATAATGTTAACTTTTTCTTTTTTTCACTATTGGCAATTTTCTTACATTTTAAGCTTAATTTAAAAAGGTTTGTTAAAAGTGATCCTTCTTTTTATGGCGGAAAACTACTCTATACAAAGCCACTGCTAACAGCTGGGTAGCTTAGCTTTGCGTAGCTTAGCATAGCTTAGCATAGCTTAGCATAAAGACTGAAAACAGGGGGAAGCTGCTAGCCTAGCTTAGTCACCGTGTCACAAGCTACACTTACCATACTCTACAGTTCAGTGATTAACATGTAAGATTCGCTGGTAAATGAGATTACCTCTGAGAAGAGCCGGGAGTTTCGCGGCGCGTCTGGCTTTGGGCTCAAAGAACGCCATTCTGGGTAAACCTGGTTAACATAACACAGGCTCATATTTTAATTATTAACATCACAATAACATCAAGGATTCTACAAATTAACTTAAAGATGATGTGTTACAGTGTGAGTGTTACCTTTTCTTATTGGCTTTTCACCGGTCTTCAAAGCTTCACGCTCTTAAAATAAGAAGTAAAACATTAACAAACAATTAAAATAAGATGTTTTATTTGGGCTTTGTTATAGCCATACACAAATATTTAGTATCACATTTTAAAGGCTTGGATGGTGAATTCCCCCTCAAATGTAGCATTGAACTCGACATCCAGCCGTCCAACCGATGTTTAGTTTTTGTTGCTTGATTTCTATTTGGACCTCCTAACTTTGATAAGGATTTGTATGTGGTTTAAGGGAAAGAAAGAGTCTAACATTCACATTTCTCCGTACCTTTGTTGCTTCTTACAGATGAAACTCTCTTTGGGGGATCTGAGAAAAGAAATTAGACATTACAAAATAATCACTTATCATAAATAATTAATAATTACAGAAGTGCATATACCAAAGAAATAGTACATTACATCCTGGTAATGAAGCCCAGCGCAAGTTCAACCAGGAAGACCTTCTTTACTCATTCATTTACTATTTCTATGTTACTACTCTCTCTCCTCTCGAATAAGTGATCGCGGGCGTCACTCTCCAGCTTAACCAATCACTTCGCTCTATTCTCACAAGCCTATCATAGCGCTCCGCTAACCATTTTAAATCTGCTCTCGCCTCTGACAGCTGTCATTTCAGGTGACTCAACGCAACCCTCCTCCACCCCTTTGCACCTCCTGTGCCTCTGAATCCAGGGTCAAGCTAAGCCCCTCCCCTTCAGACCGAACCCAACTATCCATTCACCACCACCAGGGTCAAGCTAAGCCCCTCCCCTTCAGACCGACCCCAACTATCCATTCACCACCACCAGGGTCAAGCTAAGCCCCTCCCCTCAGACCGACCCCAACTATCCATTCACCACCACCAAGGTCAAGCTAAGCCCCTCCCCTCAGACCGACCCAACCATCCATTCACCACCACCAGGGTCAAGCTAAGCCCCTCCCCTTCAGACCGACCCCAACTATCCATTCACCACCACCAGGATCAAGCTAAGCCACTCTCCTTCAGACCGACCCCAACTATCCATTCACCACCACCAGGGTCAAGCTAAGCCCCTCCCCTTCACACCGACCTAACTATCCATTCACCACCACCAGGGTCAAGCTAAGCCACTCCCCTTCAGACCAACCCAACCATCCATTCACCACCACCAGGGACAAGCTAAGCCCCTCCCCTTCAGACCGACCCTAACTATCCATTCACCACCACCAGGGTCAAGCTAAGCCCCTCCCCTTCAGACCGAACCCAACTATCCATTCACCACCACCAGGGTCAAGCTAAGCCCCTCCCCTTCAGACCGAACCCAAATATCCATTCACCACCACCAGGGTCAAGCTAAGCCACTCCCCTTCAGACCGAACCCAAATATCCATTCACCACCACCAGGGTCAAGCTAAGCCACTCCCCTTCAGACCGAACCCAACTATCCATTCACAACCACCAGGGCCAAGCTAAGCCACTCCCCTTCAGACTGAACCCAACTCTCCATTCACCACCACCAGGTTCAAGCTAAGCCCCTCCCCTTCAGACCGACCCCAACCATCCATTCACCACCACCAGGGTCAAGCTAAGCCACTCCCCTTCAGACCGACCCCAACCATCCATTCACCACCACCAGGATCAAGCTAAGCCACTCCCCTTCAGACCGAACCCAACCATCCATTCACCACCACCAGTGTCTAGACCCCGGGGGGTTTCATCGGATCAGTTCTCCCCTCCCGAATGATACTCCTGCACAGCGGGGCCTAATCGCCAAAACTCCATTACATTCATTTGTGTATTCCTGGCAATAAATATGTATTCTTTCATCAAAACCGTCTCTCCTGATTGAACTGCAGTAAGTCAAAATGTATATTCAGTATGAATGTAGTATGTTGTATAGGTAGGAAAGAGCATTTTAGTGCAACAACCAAATAAAAAATCTTTAGAGTCTACAGTTTCTCTACTTTGTGTTTTTAAATGCATTTTTTTTTCATGTAAAGACAATAATTGAACATGCTAAAGTATCTCAAACCTTTTTTCTCCACAGTCTTGGTGTCAGGCTCTTTGGCCTTTCCAGAGTGCAAACAGGGACACTCTGAAAACACAAAGAAAGCCGGTAAATGTGATAAAAGCTCTGAGTATCCTATTAATTGTATTCATTATCGGTTATAGATACAAGTATGAGATGTTATGGAGATATGTGAAATGAAACACCCTAATAAACTGAATGACTTGAGAGGAAGTAAAGTATATATAACTGACATATCTAGAGAGAGTTCATGTATTATAAATGAACAAGCTAAAAAAAGCACCTAACACACCAAACACCCTTAAAATACTCTAACCCTTATTATTAAATGGTCCAAAACACGTTATTTCCTAAGTCAAAACATTAGTTTAAAATGAGTTACAAATAATAAACAAATATATATGACAACGGGGAAAATAATGGTAGAAATGAAAAGCATTTGAGAGTAGAATAAGTTATTTTAATTTAATTTAAATTCTTTATCCGTCATCCTCTGACCTGCTGCTTCAGTCTCTTCCTCCTCAGCTTCAGGGACGGGTTTGATCACATCCACCGACGCCTTCTCCTCCTCATCGTCGTCTTCATCGTACTCTTCCTCTTTTTTATCTTCAGGCTCGTCCACAGATTTCTTCAGTTCAGGTGTTGGCTCTTCATCTTCCCCTTCATCATCATCATCTTCCTCGAGAGCAGCAGGCTGAGAGAGGACTGAGGAGAAACTGATTTTATTTTGTGAGCTGACTCTCAGAGTTATCGATATATTAACTGACAGGAGTCCAAATATTTCTACCTAAAAACTGTAAGGAATAGTTTGTGGTCGTTTCGTTGATCAGATTCAGGTTTGGCTTGATTGAGAAATATAATAGGAAAATATAAATTAAGGCTAAAGTGCAACAAAACAAAATCTGATGGATCATTGTGACCCAAAACTGTACCTAGTATATTACAATTAGCTTGATACCAATGTGTGGATTTTTTGATATTTTTCATATCTTTGTGTTTAGTAGAAACGATACATATGAGTGGATAAAAAGCACCTAATTTAGCTTTAAAATTCAAAAATAAATTCAACTTATGTTGGATTTTATCATATTTTATTCATATCAATTTAAGGATTGTGTTTCTGTTGTCCTGTTAGATGCATTGGACTGTAAGGAAGTACGTAAGAAGCATGAAACCTAAAAACATTAGATTTAATAAGCTTATAAATTATACGTTTTTCCTTGATTCCTTTGCAGCACACATGAATGGGGTTTGAGTCAAATGTAAGTTTACGTCGTCCAGCTTTTAACAAATATTATGCAAATATGAGACATGTAATGTTTTGCTGCTCAGAGAAAGAAGGTGGGAAAAGTAACACTATTGATTTCACGTCCCTTAAAAAGAATTATATTTTTAGAGAAACAGGGACATTTTTACAATGTTTTAATTAGTTTTAATTATGTGTGTAAATCTCAGCAGCTGTGTGTGTGTATGTGTGTGTGTGTGTGTGTGTGCGTGCGTGCGTGCGTGTGTGCGTGTGTGTGTGTGTGTGTGTGTGTGTGTGTGCGCGTGCGTGCGTGTGTGTGTGTGCGTGTGTGTATGTGTGTGTCTCACTGATGTTTTCTGCCTCATCCTCCTCTGAGTCGTCTTCCTCTGAAGCTGACATGATGTCATCTTCCTCTTCCTCTCTCTTCACTGCCTCCTTCTGGACGGTAAGCACCGCTGCAGAGGAAGCTGCAAGTACAAAGTGTATTATAAGTACTGTACAAATATGAGCTCTTATATGTATTGTCATATACTGACAACATGTTGGCAAATAACAGGACTGTTGGATGAATGGATGTTATGAGAAAAAGCAATAGAAATATGTAAATGAACAACAGCAATATCAGCTATTACTTTATATAAAAATGAGATTTATCCTGATACATTTTTATTAAAATAAAACACTTTACATTTTTTAAAGTCACAATACCTATTTTATAGTATATTTTTCTTATAATATATTATTAATTATTTTTTATTTAATTTAAAGGGGACCTATCATGCTAAATGCACTTTGTGATGTCTGTTATACATCAACATGTGTCCCCGGTGCGTCGGGGAACTCACGCAGCGTCAGAAAATAAAACCCTCTCTCTTTTCCTCCGTACCCAAATCTCTAAAAACGGGGAACAACGGAGCTGATCCAGATTTGCGTCCGATATGACGTAATATCTGAAATGTGGACCCACGGCCCAATCAGAAACGTTGCTATCAGAAACAATGCCCGACTGTTTTGGACGTAATATGGTCGGTGTTTACATTAGCATCGCTAACACTCAGAGCTAACCTGTACTGGAGAGCATGTGTGTGAAGAAGCAGGAAATAGAAAGGAACTCACCTTGTGGTATAACCGGCAAGAGAGAAAGCCTTTGAGCTCCAAACTGTTTCAGAGAGAATCCTTGATAATCCATGATATGGCGTTTCATCACGGCAGCATTTAGTTTAGACGGTAGCTGCCGGGTCCCGCATGTACAAAAAGGATGCTGAGCTCATCGAGAAAATACAGAGAAGGGCAACGAAGCTGGTTCCAGAACTAAAGGACCTACCATATCAAGAACGACTGCAAAATCTTAAAATCCCGAGTATGTATTATAGAAGGGCGAGGGGAGATATGATCGAAGTTTTCAAATATCTCCACAACATCTACAAAACATCATGCCCACTACAACGGGATTATAACACCAGGACTCGTAGACACTGCCTCAAGTTGAAGAAACAGTACTCAAGACTGGCTATCCGCCGCAACTTGTTCGGCCTGCGTGTGGTTGACTTGTGGAATGATCTGCCAGAAAGCGTTGTCACATCCAAGACGGTTAACTGTCTCTTCATAGACATGTTTTTTATATATTTGTATATATCTGATTGCCTAACAATAGCACGATAGGTGACCTTTAACATTTAATTATGTACGTATTTAATTTGACAGAAAGCATTTCCTCTTGCAGTGGAGTGCTGTAATAGTTCATTAAAGTCATTCATAATTCTGCACTATACCTGCTAGCAAGATGTCAACATCATCTTCATCATCATCTTCATCACCATCGTCGTCTTTTTCAGCGTCAACAAATGTTACTTCTCCTTCCTGATCCAAGGTGAACTCAAACGAGTCCATAACTTCCTCATCTTCATCATCATCATCTTCATCGCCGGTCGTCTCAAAGGAGACGTCTTCACTGAGGATGGTCTCTTCATCTGTCGAAAGAGCGAAGTCGTCATCGTCTTCATCATCATCTTCATCGCCTAACACTCCGCTGTCTGTGCTCTCCAGAGGAGGCCCTTCCTCCTCTTCCTCTTTATCCTCCTCTTCGTCAGGGACGTCTTCATCAATGACATCATCAGGTGTGTCATCGTCAAGGTCAATTTGGAATTCTTTGGCAAGGTCAAAGTCGAGATCTTCGTCCTTGAGATCAACGTCTTCATCATCGTCTTCATCATCTGCAAAGTGATCGGAGGAGGCGACGGAGAAGTCCTCGTCTGATTGGTCTTCATCATCCTCTTCAGCTTTGACATCGTCATTGGTGTCTTCAACAAGTTTGACATCTTCTTCATCATCATCATCATCCTCGAGCGCAGGTAAAGGAGGAAGCTCTAGATCATCATCATCATCATCTTCATCATCCTCACTGGCAGCAGGAATAGGAGGAAGATCAAGCTCCAGGTCTTCATCGCTGTCTTCTAAAATGATGTCGTCGCTATCGGTTGTCACAACACCCTCCGCTAATCTGTCATCTTCATCATCCTCTTCGTCACTGGAGAGAAGGGCAGATTCACTGACGTCTGAGGAGTCAGCGAATGCATCGTCATCTGAGTCGTCTTCGTCGTTATCTTCATCAGTCAGAGCAACGTCTTCGTCGCTGTCCTCTTCGTGTTTGTCTTCATGTTCATCAAAAAGGGCGACATCTTCATCACTGTCGTCGACGGCAACAGGAGCATCAGACTCAGAGTCAGGAGTCACCGCCGACTCTTCATCCTCTGACGTGGAGATGGGTTCAGGAGAAACTTCAACATCTTCATCGTCATCATCGTCATCGTCAGCATCAGCAGCTGCAGGTTCGGACTCTTCTTCATCATCATCATCATCATCATCAGCAGCATCTGCCTCCTCCTTCACGTCATCATCATCATCATCATAAGCAGCAGCTTCTGCCCCTTCCTCCTCTTCATCATCCTCCTCTTCCTCCTCCTCAACCGCTTCTGCTCCTTCCTCCTCTTCCTCCTCCTCCTCTTCATCCTCCTCCTCTTCATCCTCAGCAGCTTCTGCCCCTTCCTCCTCTTCATCATCCTCCTCTTCCTCCTCCTCAACCGCTTCTGCTCCTTCCTCCTCTTCCTCCTCCTCCTCTTCATCCTCAGCAGCTTCTGCTCCTTCCTCTTCTTCCTCTTCCTCCTCTTCCTCATCCTCAGCAGCTTCTGCCCCTTCCTCCTCTTCATCCTCCTCCTCAACCGCTTCTGCTCCTTCCTCCTCTTCCTCCTCCTCCTCTTCATCCTCAGCAGCTTCTGCTCCTTCCTCTTCTTCCTCTTCCTCATCCTCAGCAGCTTCTGCCCCTTCCTCCTCTTCATCCTCCTCCTCAACCGCTTCTGCTCCTTCCTCCTCTTCATCCTCCTCCTCTTCATCCTCAGCAGCTTCTGCTCCTTCCTCTTCTTCCTCTTCCTCCTCTTCCTCATCCTCAGCAGCTTCTGCTCCTTCCTCCTCATCATCCTCCTCATCCTCCTCTTCCTCCCCCTCCACTCCCTCCTCCTCCTCCTCCTCCGCCTCATCCTCATAATATCTTTCATACTCCTCATCGTACTCTTCCTCATCATCCTCATAGTACTCGTCATCGTCCTCATCATCCTCCTCTTCCTCCTCTAGTTCTTCCTCTCCCGCCTCCTCCTCTTCCTCTTCCTCCGCAGTTGCAGCAGCCTCCACCTCCTCCTCCACTCCTTCCTCTTCCTCTTCCTGTTGCAGGTCTTCATCTTCATCTTCCACCATCTCTATCACTGGCGGGCTGGCCGGTGCTTGCATCCCGATGACTGGAGAGAAAAAAGCAACATATATTTAATCTAGAAATCCCTTTGAATGATGTGGTTTCATATCATAATCAAATGAATGAAGTTGCAGCTCCGTCACAAACACTTTACCTCCAGTGCTAACAAAGGGGCTCATGAGATTTGAAAAGGACAATTAGCATCCGATGTATCAACAATAAAACATTCTAAAGTTACTTTATCGGTAAAACATCAATCTCTAACTCGAGGGTCTCACCTTTACTTCGGGACGGTAGAAACTCTCCTAGAACACAGAAGGAGAAATCAAAATCAGAGACATAACGTAACAAAACTACGGATTACGTCTGTTAGGGAATAATTTGCTTAAGTATTCAACCTTCGACACAGTTCATAATTTCCTCCTCTCACTGTCTCCTTTCCCACGGCATAGGTCTACGGCCTTGGGTATTGCTGCTATCTCTCTTAAGGGGGAGGAGCTTGGGTATTGCTGCTATCTCTCTTAAGGAGGAGGAGCTTGAGTATTGCTGCTATCTCTCTTAAGGGGGAGGAGCTTGGGTATTGCTGCTATCTCTCTTAAGGAGGAGGAGCTTGGGTATTGCTGCTATCTCTCTTAAGGGGGAGGAGCTTGGGTATTGCTGCTATCTCTCTTAAGGGGGAGGAGCTTGGGTATTGCTGCTATCTCTCTTAAGGGGGAGGAGCTTAGGTAATGCTGCTATCTCTCTTAAGGGGGAGGAGCTTGGGTATTGCTGCTATCTCTCTTAAGGGGGAGGAACTTGGGTATTGCTGCTATCTCTCTTAAGGGGGAGGAACTTGGGTATTGCTGCTATCTCTCTTAAGGGGGAGGAGCTTGGGTATTGCTGCTATCTCTCTTAAGGGGGAGGAGCTTGGGTATTGCTGCTATCTCTCTTAAGGGGGAGGAGCTTGGGTATTGCTGCTATCTCTCTTAAGGGGGAGGAGCTTGGGTATTGCTGCTATCTCTCTTAAGGGGGAGGAGCTTGGGTATTGCTACTATCTCTCTTAAGGAGGAGGAGCTTGGGTATTGCTGCTATCTCTCTTAAGGGGGAGGAGCTTGGGTATTGCTGCTATCTCTCTTAAGGGGGAGGAGCTTGGGTATTGCTGCCATCTCTCTTAAGGAGGAGCAGCTTGGGTATTGCTGCTATCTCTCTTAAGGAGGAGGAGCTTGGGTATTGCTGCTATCTCTCTTAAGGAGGAGGAGCTTGGGTATTAATGCTATCTCTCTTAAGGGTGAGGAGCTTGGGTATTGCTGCTATCTCTCTTAAGGGGGAGGAGCTTGGGTATTGCTGCTATCTCTCTTAAGGGGGAGGAGCTTAGGTATTGCTGCTATCTCTCTTAAGGGGGAGGAGCTTGGGTATTGCTGCTATCTCTCTTAAGGGGGAGGAGCTTGGGTATTGCTGCTATCTCTCTTAAGGGTGAGGAGCTTGGGTATTGCTGCTATCTCTCTTAAGGGGGAGGAGCTTGGGTATTGCTGCTATCTCTCTTAAGGGGGAGGAGCTTAGGTATTGCTGCTATCTCTCTTAAGGGTGAGGAGCTTGGGTATTGCTGCTATCTCTCTTAAGGGGGAGGAGCTTGGGTATTGCTGCTATCTCTCTTAAGGGTGAGGAGCTTGGGTATTGCTGCTATCTCTCTTAAGGGGGAGGAGCTTGGGTATTGCTGCTATCTCTCTTAAGGGGGAGGAGCTTGGGTATTGCTGCTATCTCTCTTAAGGAGGAGCAGCTTGGGTATTGCTGCTATCTCTCTTAAGGAGGAGGAGCTTGGGTATTGCTGCTATCTCTCTTAAGGGGGAGGAGCTTGGGTATTGCTGCTATCTCTCTTAAGGAGGAGGAGCTTGGGTGTTGCTGCGATCTCTCTTAAGGGGGAGGAGCTTGGGTATTGCTGCTATCTCTCTTAAGGGGGAGGAGCTTGGGTATTGCTGCTATCTCTCTTAAGGGGGAGGAGCTTGGGTATTGCTGCTATCTTTCTTAAGGGGGAGGAGCTTGGGTATTGCTGCTATCTCTCTTAAGGAGGAGCAGCTTGGGCGCATTGTTGTTGCCAGTCTATGACAGAGCACAAGCCGCCATGAGGTAGTTTACTGTTCAGGGACGAAGGTTTCCTGACGCACATTCTTTCCTATGGACGAGAGCTCTGGTTAGATTCAGGGTCCATAATGTTTAGTCTCACTGATGAAGAATGTTGATTATTACACTCCGAACTAGTTAAAACCTCGAGCTGCAGAAGGAGTTCTTCAGAACGTGACACACCACCTGTCTTGTGAATTCTCCGGCCGAAACTCCAAATAAACCGTCAGTGTTTGCCACCAAAGCTCCAGCTCTCCTCGTGTCTCTCGGAGTCCTGACTCTCCATTGCATACAGAAGTTTCCCCCACGGCGTCCACACGGCAGCGTGCGTTGAAGCTTGCCGCCGGTGGGCGTGTCTGAAGCTCGACCAACAACCAATCACATGAATCTCCCGCCCCGGACACACAAGCACGCGGTTTGATTGGCTAGAGCTTGTACTGGCATATGATTTGATTGGCCGACGCTTCCGTCAAAGCTTCAAAATTTGAACTTCGTCGAGGCAAAGCGTCGTTTAGTAGCTCAGTGGAAGCAGTTATAAGAGTGAGAAACAGCCAAGCTTCTTATGAGAGAAGTTATTAATAAGAAACACACCTTTGATTGTTGCTAGTGATTAACCTTACTGATACAAAGGTGAGGGACACGACTGATGAAATCCATTTAGAGTTAATCCACGTGTTCATTACAATAAATAATCATAAAATACCTTTTGCTTTCTTATTCTTCCCCTCCCTTCCTCCTCCTCCCCCACCCACCTTGAATCTTTGAGATGATTCATACATAAATGCAATGCAATCCCCATGCAAGTTTAATAGATAAGTTTAATAGATAATATTTCCCTAATGAAGTCAAGCGAGCACACGTTGCAGTTTTTTTAATGATTATGCATTCTCTAAGAGTAAACACTACAACAACTTGAGATCTTGCCCAGTATATGTGTCTAATATCAAGTCAGAATGTGTCTCTACACATGATATACGACACAGTAACTTCAGAAGTGACACTGCAGTGAGACATCGGGTCTTGTTTTTAGACAATGCATCATCTTGCTAAGTCAAAATATCTTATTTTGAGTTGTATCTCAGATGAAACACATATTTTTGTACACATTTATTAGAAAATCACCAACTAACATCAGAAAACCTTTGAGCATTTGCCGTTTATATTGAAACACAACATCTCCTGATTCTGGTCAAATATAGTTCAAAATGTGTTGAAATCTAACCAAGCTAATTTTCACTTGTTCTTTTGGCAGATTTTTCTACTTATTTCAAGTGAAAACAGCTTGTTTTCATTATTGTTTCACTTGTTTTTGGAGCAGCATTTTTTCCAGTGTGATATAAAGAACAGCACAGCAGCTAGCAAGCTTGCAGCAGAACGACAATCAATCAAATCAAAGATCGCATCAATACAAACCTTTTTTCCTCACTGCGTATAGATTTCCTATAAGAAGAGGAGAAAATGAATAAAAGCACTTTAATGTTTATGTTTTTGTAGTTTTACTGTTTGCTTTCTCTTGTTTTTAATGACTGTACCTTCTTCTTCTTCAGGAGCGACCATGTTGGCTGCAAAGCTGAAGATCATGCGGATTATATTAGTCGACTCCTCCATGGCGTCGTTCACCACCTTTATGGGGTCTGCGCTGATCTTGCTGAGGCCTCCTGATGGGGCACGGATACATTCATTCATCACGGTTTGATTAGAGGGGATTTCACGGCTGTTTCTCCGTTAAACATCCAATTCCAGTGACTTTCTGAACCCACACATTTTCCCAAGACACACTTCCCTCTGCCTTAAGGAAATGTCAGAAACTTTAAATCTAGAGCGATGGGTTAAACTGTGATGGGTCTAATGCCAAAATGTGGATTCAGGTATTTATGATAATAATATGGAGCACCCACCTTCCAGTTTAACCTCGGCAAACAGCCTTCACATACTGCTGTGCAAAAGCATCACAATGACCATCTTTCATCAAGTTATTCCTCATGCTGTAATCTTCTTTTTTACGTATTAAAATGTGGATGTTTTCTCATCACATTAAGCTTTAAACACATTACTAGAAAGCAGGGGTTTTTCTTCATATTGACAGATAGTCTCCTTAACCCTTAGATGCCCTTAGAGTGACTGGACCCGACTAAATCCCGACCAAAAACGCACCTATTTGCCGCTGCTTTTAATTGAGCTGCCCATATCAGTATGCCTTTTTAGTCATGTATTCTGTACCTGCTGTGTTTATTTATTTATTTTATTTCATTACCTTTGCTTATTATGCCTGTTTTTAAATGCCTTTTTAATAATGTATTTATGCTGTATTTGTTCTTAAATGTCTTTTGCCTTTAATCTGTAAAGCACTTTGAATCGCCACGTGCTGAAAAGTGCTATATAAATAACATTGCCTTGCCTTGCCTTGGACCCACTCTTCCATAAGTGGGTCAAAAAGGACCCGTATTAGAATAATATGTGTTTTTATGCCATTTTTGTCATTTTGGTTAAGAGAAATCACTTGTATAATATTTAGTATTATATTTTGGTTCACACTAGAAATATTTAATATTTAATTTTTCACTATTTATAATTTTAGACATTTCTTTTACATTTCGAAAAAGAAACGGAATTCCATAGAAAATGCATGCGGGTCATTTTTGACCCACTTATGGAAGCTTGGGGTAGAAATACAAAAACTACAATTTCTTAAAATGTAAATTTAAAATGTGAATGGCGTGATATCCAAAACATGTTTTTTGAGGAATAGCTGGAATATGAAATGATAACCATTTTTAATTACAAAGATACTCTAAGAAAAACACCTCACCGGGTCAAAAAATACCCACGTATGCATCTAAGGGTTAAGTGCTTAAAAATACCTTTCATATAATTGAATACATACATTTTAATTTGCAAGACCGATTGATGAAAGAGGACCGCTGTCTGTTTGGAATCAGGGCAGATCTGAATCGGTGTACAAATTAGTGAAGAAGGAAGAAAAACTAAATATGGATCTCCTTATTTAGATATTATTTAATACATATTATCTCTTTATTCAAGTCTTGTTCATTAAGGAACCTAAACTTGACTAAAACAATTATAATTTTGTATATTTCTGAGCCCTCAATGCAACAAGATTTACAGAAAAAGCAACAGGCAAAATAAACATATACAAAAAAACATTTAAATAATGCATTTTAACCACAGAGATTTCAGATGAGGTTGATATTTCTTTTTCAGACAGAATATCTTTCAGGACTGCTTCAATAAATCAAACTCACCTGAAGCAAATATTCAAATTTTCGCAAAATGCAACCTTTTTTAAACAACAGAAAAACATGCCTCAAATACATAAACATCCAAAATACTTGTTCAGCCAAAGCTAAAGTAGTATCAGACAGAGATGCAGATAAAAAGCAGCTTGTTTTGAAGTCTGTCTAACATTGATAGCTTATATTAGCAGTCAATGTTTGATAGTTAGTAGTTTTTTTAGGAGAAAGCTTCTGGTCTGAGGGTTAGTAGCAGATAAGTTGCCTTGCCTCTATGGCCTGAATCCTTTAAAACCTTCCTGACGGCAGGAGGTGGGCGACCTGCAATAAGCAAAGACATTTAGCAAAGTGGAGAAGAAAACGATAAGATAAGAGAGTGAAGAAGGGGTTTTTGTGTGTGATGGCATGATGACGCTAAAGATGAAGTTTAATCAATACTATGTGAGAAAGAACAACAGAGAAGTTGATATTTCTATAAATACCACTTTATTTGACGTCCTTGTTCTTTGTCAATTGTTTCAAGATGAAATTATGAGCAATACTTTAGCGTGGGACAAATATATGCACTGCTATGGTTTGGGTTTACTACGTTATTCCAGGTTCTTGCACTACTTCTTGTGGTTTTACAGTGAGTTTAACGTATAAATGTTTAGAAAATGAAGGAGTTTGAACTAAACGGTTGATGTTAGGGTTAGAAACACAAAGGTGAACACAAACGGGAAATTAATAGATGAAGTTTTGGAAGCATTGTTTGTTTTAATGTGGTGAGGAGAAGGGGAACCAATGCTTGCAACTTAGTATAAAAAGACGTAGAAATTAGTACATTCTATACCAGGGTAGTAAAATGTGTTGCATGAAAACGAGTTAAGAATAAATGAAGAATCATACTTAAATGAAGAAAGAGAAACATACAAGAAATACAAAGAATATACAGTGTAATCATTTCAGCTTCACAAGGGCAAAATAGCTCTTAAAAGCACTTCTAGAAAACTTAAAAAGTCAATAACATGCAGCATTTAAACCCTTATTAACATGGCCTTATGTTATAACACAACACAGCCACCTCGTCTTGTTGAATACATGAAATTAACTCCAGGCTAAAACCACACTACCCTTCTTTTATAGTTAAGCATTTACAAAACAGAGGTTGATAGAAGTGTTAGACCACGTTAAAAATGCTTACACGAGTTTCATCCAAACCCTTAAAGCAAGACGAGATCATTTGTGAAATGTGCAAGAGTTTTAATGCCTGAATGGAAAGCATCATTCGTCATTTGCTCACCTGGTTGCTATGTGTATCTATATGTATATTACATTGCTTTCTCATGTCGCTGGACTTCTAAAACCAAACCAACATCCCAGGAAACGTGTAAGCCCTTAAAAAACAAACTTAAGTCCTGTCCAAAGCCCTTAAGACATTGTCCTTCACTCACAATAAATTCATCTTGACACAGAAAACCAATTCACTTAAAATCTCTAACCAACTGTCCTATGTCACTATTCAATCATAAACTAAACCATGGGTAGCATATTGATAGTGATAGCTTGTATGCTAAGTTACTTTTTTCACCAACACTGCCCAAAAAAACGGTTTTAAATGCCACTTACTGGTCTTTTTTTATTTCACCCAAGTACTGTCAAAACTGAGTCAATCTGGCAGCCATCTTTTATCCAGATCCATTCAAATATGGCGCCAAAATAAAGCCAAAGGTGCCACAATCTGCCTTACTTGACTAGCTTAGCACAATATGGGATAAACACTTACCTGAGACGGTCTTGTAGTCCACCAGATCAAACATGATGACAAAAACACAGGACCATGTTATGAGCAAAGCCAGGACCAGGATCCAGGCCAGAGGAGAGCTGAACGTGGAGTGGAGCTCTTCGTTTAAAGTCTTCTTGGGTTTTTGCCCCGGCGCCGGCCCGGGGTCCACAGCCTTACTGTCGATGACCATCGTGGTGGTGGACGACCGCGCTGAGGAGCAGAGAAACTGGGTCACATACAGAGCAGGAAATATGGCTTTTTATATCTAAATCCTTAAAGGTCCCCTCTTATACTGTTCTTCATCAATATATTACAGGTCTCAGATATATCCAGAGCCTGTCTCTGATTGGCTGAAACACCAAACAGATCATTGCAGCATTACCCATAATCCCCTCTGTTTCAGCCCTGTTTCCAAAGTGCTGATTCTCTGTCTGTTACTTTAGATGAAAATAAGGAGCCCCTCCCCACGCCCCTCTGAGAGAGATTTGGTTACAAAGAACTCAATGGTGCTCTAGGAGGAGATTCAGGTGATAAGGGGGGGGGGGGGGGGTTACCTTGGTTGCTGATTGGCTAATGGTTACACAAGACAAAACATCGTTATGACATCATAAAGTGGCCAAAAGAAGAGGGGACACATGTTGATGTAGAAGAGACATGGAGAAGTGGATTTTGCATAATAGGTGTCTTTTAATATTCTACATGATTAACACACTGGTATCAATACATTTCCAAAATAATAAACACTGGGATTCAGCCGGGGAAGTAACATCATGTGTACAAGAGAGGAAGAAGTACTCAGTTATCTGTAAATACATCAAGACCACAGTATAGTATTAACTATCGAAAAGAAAATAATACAAAAAGTTTAACCATTGAAACTATGTACTCAAATAGAAGTCTTAAAATATTAATTTGACATCAAAATGGACCTAAAACACCAAAAGGCAAACCTCATGAGAGAATGTTAAAAAATAAAGGACTGTTTAGACCCCCTTCAGACTTGTACAACCCAACAGACATTAGTAATGTAGTGGTACGATCCAAGTTTCACCCTGTCTCGCGTATTTACAGCAAATATATTAACTTATCCTGTAAGCCACTAGTGTTAGCAAGCTACCTTTTTTAGCTTACATTCAAGGACCAGGATTCATTTTGAAATCATGTTGCTGTGTCCATCGTACACATGTCCAATACTGACTGTTATTTTACCTCTGTTCTGTTCTCCACCAACTCCAGTATAAGTTCATATAAAGCCCCCTAATCCATATTTTAAACGGACGGTACACCCAATAACTCAAGATTACATATGTTTCCTGGTCAAATATGTCAGCCTACACTAGTTGCAAATGTGTGTGTGTGTCCGTGTGTGTGTGTCCGTGTGTGTGTGTCCGTGTGTATGGTGTGTGTGTGTGTGGGAAGCTCAGGCCACCTGTTGACTTTCTTCAGCTTGCTGTTGGCAGCTACAGAGGGGTACTCCATTACTGCTGACTCAAAAAGCTTTGCAGCACTCTTACAGACAGACAGACACACGCATACACACACACACACACACACACACACACACGCACGCACACACACACACACACACACACACACACCTCTGTCTAACATCGTTACTCTGACTCCCACAGGTCGGTCCAAAATATGAATGACGGCATAAGAAAGCTCCAATTGGCTCGTGCAGAATGAGAGTCATGGCTTTGACGGCCTCTACTGGCAGTGTGAGTTAATGTTGTGCTGAGCTTTATATCAAAGAGGAAGTTAGAAAGAATACCAAACTAAATACTCGAAGACATACGTAAGAAAAAAGATGGTAAAGCTATGAAATTCTTATTTTAACAACTTGCACTGTGGCCTTAGCATCCTGATAACTGTCTCCTCGTCTTTCCAGATCATGATACAAGTGCTGACCACACTGCAATGAAATATGAAATGTAAACATTTAATGATCAGCTGTCTTTCTTAGACTCCATGAAGAACTAGTGAAGTTCTAAAGCCTACAGATTACGGTCGATTTTGACATTGTCTTTATCAAGAAGTCTACAAATTACATTACATTACATAAATTAAATGTTATAATAAAATACGTTCATTTTAACACTAGACAACAGTTAGTGACTCAAACTGATTGGACGCTTCTTAGTTCAACCATGGTATTCACTGGTCTCACTGAGGTTATATTGGGAGGTGCCCAGTACAACCACAGTCTGATGATGTCTAACTGTCCATTTGTCTTAGACACTGGAGTAAATGGAGGGTAATATCTCACATGTGACATTCCAGTCTTTGTTGTTGAGTAGAGAGGGATATGTTTGAACACATACTGTTGACCTATATAGACTAGTAATCAAATCTACATGTTTGTTAAATTCACGAAACCTCTTCAACTATTAGACCAAAACCACCATTTGCCAAAGAATGCCAACTGGTGTAATCATACAGCAACAAACCTCTAGGAACTTAAAACATAGTTATTCCTCTGACCCTTGACCTCTCCTCAGGTGCCACCGTCAGGCCAAACAGATCCACTCATTCATGAGAAATAACATAATCCAGATGTCTAGATTGTCACGAAATGTCCTAATTTTCTTAATGGTTTTGGAAGATATCTAGAGTGCCCAGATTTCGCACATTTCCACTTGGCCTTCTCCACTTCCCCCTCTTCACTTTTCTGCCTCTGTTGACCCCATCTTTTTAAACCCAACTCTGAATGGTGTGACCAGCCATCCATGTACGATTCCTCCTTTTATGGCTGACCTGTGTCCACGACTTTTCTGTGGTTTCTCTCTCTGGGTTTCCATGACAGCCCAAAACAGTCATTAGGCGCTAGTTGTCGCCCGTTCAGTCAGACTAGAGCAGTGTTTCTCAAACTTTTTCATACCAAGGACCACTTTACCAATAAAAAAACACTCGCGGACCACCTAACTCCACAAATATCCAAAATCACATCGTTTTTCTAGAACAGATTATAAATCGCCTGAAAATGGTACAAACAAGTGGCAACATGTGTGATGAAGGTGTTGCGCTGGGCTATATCATACCATCGAAAGTGAAACTTAAGCTCGCTCCATTGCGGAGATATTCCCGCGAGAGTGCGTAAAACTTTAATTTATTAATTAATTTAAAATGTGAAATTGTACCAATATACTCACGGACCACTAGGGGGCGCTCACGGACCACCAGTGGTCCGCGGACCACACTTTGAGAAGCACTGGACTAGAGGGAGGTGTAACCATAACATTTCCTAAATAAGAGCAGAGAGCTGAACTGAGAACGGCAGAGACCTTTAAGATCGGCTGTTTGAGCACGTCCATGCTAATAAGTAGCATGAGTGTTGTGCATCTGCTGGTGTACACTGCAAACTGTAAAGACCATTTAAAATGCAATAATGAGTGTAAAGAAAGTGTCAAGCACATCCTAATCCTGCAATACAGAAAACAAGTCACAGATCCGAAGCCTATTTCTCAGATTGTTTGTATTTGTGTATACAAACAATTTGCCAGAACTGGACACATGTACGTTTTTTCAAACAATTTTTTCACACATGTATACTTCATACTTGCTCTCTGCCTCACAAACATCAACTCTCTTCACCAAGTATGGACAGTTTCCACAGCGAAAGCTTTTTAAACTCTCCTGACTGACCTGTCATAACTCCATTAATAACTTTTGAACACACTTGCTGCCAAAAACTACTATTCAAATACGCTTTGACATGAATACTGTCCTTCAAATGGAAATGGAAGAAGCGTTGTATCAGCCCGTGTTTTATTTCCACAGCAAAATCCAGTAATAAAACATTTGACTGTTCAGGAATGTATCGTCAGCAATTCAAAATTCATGAGGTAACAAATTATTAATTATTTTGCAATCTCAAAATATCAGATTTAGTGATCTTGACTTAAACCGATTGGACTTGATTACCTCAAGACACCAAATTGTTCTCATATTTATATATTTTTTACAGGAACAATATTCTGAGATTCAATAATAGTGTTATCTCTAACATGATAATGGGCTTCCATACTTTTACAGTCTGTCCCAGTCAGTCTCATGGCCATGTGAGAGGGACGAGATGTCCTGGAGGAAGACATGAAAGATTCAGGAGAATAAGGTAAGAAGCCCCGTTACCACCATGTACTGTCGTGAATACTGAGATTATTGAGAGGTTATCATGAGGCGATTGGATATCCTGAGATAATCACATGTTATTGGAAAAAACCTTCAACATGAACACCATGAGAGCATTCGTTGTAAACATTAAGGTTACGAACCAACTCTTTCCGGAGCTTTCAACCAAATGAAACGTCTTTATCAGCGACGGGAGTTTGTACAAATTGTCAAGCTGTCATATCCAATACATTGAAGACTTACAACATGTTAAAAGTTCCATAAAAGCTGCATTGAAAACATTGAAAAGTTGACTACAATTAAATGTTTCACATCCACAGATTACACTTAATTGTATATTAGGTTAGTTGAAAGGAATGGAATTAAGTTGAACCTAATATTTGTATTTAAACATAATATTATTGCTTTCAACTAACTAATACAATTAGCTGTAATCTCTTTACCTAATACATTTAAAGTCAACGTTTCAATGTGTTCCGTGTATTAAGTTAATTGTAAAAAACAAAAAAAATTATCTTCGGAAAACACTGTGACTACATGTATTATGTAATTGCTAGTTCAAAAATAATGACCGTCTTGTTATCTTGATTTTTTTACTTGTTGATATGCTTTTTTTTCAAGTCGAAGGTATGCCGAATTATACTGAGGTTGCCAAACGTAATGAACTACTAAGAACATTTTGCTTTTCCAACTTTGAAATGTTTGTTTTCTGTTAAAGAAAAGATCATTCATAAAGTCATAGGGCTGTCAATCAAGCAAAAGAAGACCTATAATCGACCAAAGTTAATAAAAACACCTCTCGACCTTATCCACCCTCACAGCACAACCCAGGCCCTGAGTTCCTCTGGGCAAGGCCTCCTAAAGGTGCCCCGAACCAGGCTAAAAACTAAGGGGGACCGTGCCTTTGAGGCGGTGGCCCCAAGGCTTTGGAATGAACTCCCCCAGACACTAATGGCGCGTTTCCACTGCAGGCCTCGCTCGGCCTCACTCGGCCTCGCTCGGTTTGGTAAGGCCTTATTAGGCCCTGCTCACTTTAATGCTGCGCTTCCATTACAGTTTAGGAACTGGGGTAGTTACTATAGTAACGCAGTGTAGGCGGAGCCGTGACGTCATCTTCAATGAGCGCCCCAAAAAACAACACAGCCGTTATCTCTTAGCACTCAGAGCTCACAGCTCCTCATATCTGTTCAGAAACTAGACAAAATTTAAACAAGTACAAACCTGTGTCATGGCGAATACAGTCGCTGGTTTATTTATGTCTGTAGGCCGTTGTTGTGAGTGTGGACGGTCGGAGCATATATAACGTTAGCTTAGCCAAGCTCCATTTAGAAAGCACGCATTTTAAAAGGGTTTTTCGCCTGCCGTCTGTCTGCAGACTTGTCAAAGCATTAATTCATGGTTCTTACTAACCGGTATCAGTATGTTGTTACTTCGGCATCATTTAGAAACGTGTATTACAATTAAATCACGGTCAAATATGTTCATCTTGTTGTAGTTGTCGCCCCCTTGCTAGCGATTCTCTCTCTAGTTTAGCATACTCAGCCCGACTCAGCCTGGTTGTTCCTGGCCCTAGAACCACGATTTAGTCGGGCCAGAAAAAAAGGTGAAAAAGTAGCCCCGGGCCAAAACTAGGCCAAGTGGAAACGCAACCAAAAACGGGCCCCGCACGGCTCGGCACGCTTAAAGCGAGCTACCCGCTGGCGCGTTTCCACTGCAGCAGGTAGCTCGCAGTGGCTCTGCCTCAGTGGAGGTTTTTAAGGGGCAGCTAAAGACCCACCTTTTCCGACAGGGAAAGGTCGCCGGAGGAGGTGAGTCTGTAGCTGTTTTTCATTGGTGTTTTATATATGTTTTACTTGCTGTGTTTTATGCCTTTTATTCTACATTTTATAGTTGTAATTTGAATTGTGTATTGTTTACTGTATTCTGTAAAGCATTTTGTACATTCGTGTTGAGAAGGGTGCTATAATTTGTTCTTACTTACTTACTCTCTGCGCAGCCTGTTCTTCAAAAAATGATAACACAATACAACCAAAACGACATTGTGGACAAAGTTTTGAATGAATCGATGTTGTCCTGCATGACGTTGTATCATAAATAGTGTTATGTTTCAAATCAAAGTCTGTGTGGTAGTGGGTGGCTCAAGCAAACAAGACTTTCACCTAGGAGACATGGTGTTTGTGTCCAGTGTAAAACCAAAAGTCAATGTTGATTTAGAAGAAACTTACCTCTAACTCAGGATGTATCACCTCACCGAAACAGGTCAAGTTTCGGTGTGTTGTTGTTTATGTTTTTCATTTAGAAAGTGAAACACCTGTTTTAAACTGCGAACACAATCTGGGAGAAATTGTATGTTTTTTAATATGTATGTGTGTCATTAAGTTTAGATACTTTAACAGCTGCTTCCTGCTTTCAGACCCCTCCTATTCGTCTCATTTCATGATGAATGCACAACAAAAACAGTATCATTTGAGCTGGTTTCATGCAGTAAGTACAGTGTTGATGCAGCTCTGTAGAAGTCAGCGAGGTCTTAAAGCTGCATTACAAATAGCCGATACATGATAGCGCCATATTTTTAGATACTTCCAATCAGGACATTTCCCTACACATCCGGCATCAGATCAAAACATACAGGACATTTAGATTATGGAAACTCCTTCATGTCACAAGGTGTTGGGAATACTTAACGTAGTAATACCTTACCTTCAACTGTCTCAGGCATACTTTAGCAATTCCAACAGTAAATCCTTTTGTGCAGATTAAGCTGCCATGAAAATATGTATAATAGATCCTTCGAGTCCTCGCGATATAATCCCAGTGTTTAATTCCAATCCCAGAACGTCATGTGGTGCAGAAGATATGTGAAAACCCACCGGAAACTCTACACCTCTTTCCTTAATCTCCTTACTTAAATCTGCGTTTTCTCGTCTTGATCCAGAAGTAAAAAACGTGTCATGGGTCCAAGTGATTGATCCTGATTTCCCGGGGAAGAGGCTGAGGAGACGGACAGAGACCAATTTAAGGTGATCACTGTCTTTGCCCTTTGCCTGGGTGGGAATATGGTTGTAGATACAGCAGTTTACACCCCCCCTCTAACTGTTCTGACAGATTTAGACCAGTGGGAGTGACGGCCGATAGGAACAGAACGAGTGGAGAGAGCCTTTACGGTGACTTTACCTCACCAGACTATGTTTCTGCACGTCATTACAGAACCACACAGATCTATTAAACCTCAATCTATACTCTTTATTTGTCTTTATTAGTCAGAATATAAGCCTGAATGTAATGAGGTACCGTTGCATTCATGCCATGTTTCAGAGCCCCAGGCCTTGAGTTATTCTTAGACCTTCTGCCGGCCGCTGGTATTCTGCTTCGCCTTTTTAGGCCAGAGGCGTGACCTTACACCCCACCAGTCCTACACCCCCCCCCCCCCCCCCCGCCCCCTGCAGACCTCCTCTAGTCGGGGCAGAGCTGTCATCAAGTGCAGAGAAGGAGGGAGTTACACTGGGGACAGACAACTTCTTCACTTCCCCCCCTAGAGCCTACAATTAGTATTATTGTTTGCACAAAGACAGCTGAATAATAATAAGGCTTTATTTATATAGCACTTTTCATACAACACATGCAGCTCAAAGTGCTTTACAAGTTAAGTTAAAATACACAAGAAGTTCCCCTCAGATTATTTGTCAAGAACTTTACAGACATGTTAATGCAGCAAAATATAATATTTGATCAGGTTAATAGACACAAGGAGGTCAAATGTATGATAATGCAAATAAAATAAATAATTGTTTCTCTCTGACAGATAAGACACAAGACAACTGATGCAACAATATAACATATACAACCCCATGAACATATAGGTACAACAGGAAATACAACTAAAATGATAATAGTTATAAAAATTCATGTTGAACCCAAATACCTGTACTTTCTACTTCTCACATGTTGAACTCAAATACCTGTACTTTCTACTTCTCACATGTTGAACTCAAATACCTGTACTTTCTCGTCTCACATTGTTGAACTCAATACTGTATTTCTACTTCTTACATGTTGAACAAAATACCTGTACTTTCTACTTCTCACAGTTGAACTCAAATACCTGTACAATTCTACTTCTCACATGTTGAGAGACTCAAATACCTGTACTTTCTACTTCCTTACATGTTGAACACAATACTGTACTTTCTACTTCTTTACATGTTGAACACAAATACCTGTACTTTCTACTTCTCACAATAATCGATAGCATCAAATACCTGTACTTTCTACTTCTCACATGTTGAACTCAAATACCTGTACTTTCTACTTCTTACTGTTGAACTCACAATAACCTGTACTTTATACTTCTCACAGGTTGAACATCAAATACCTGTACTTCTACTTCTTACATGTTGAAACATACAAATTACCTGTAACTTTCTACTTCGTACAGGTTGAACTCAAATACCTGTAACTTTCTACTTCTTACATGTTGAACACAAATACCTGTACTTTCTACTTCTTACATAGTTGAACACAAATACCTGTACTTTCTACTTCTCACATGTTGAACTCAAATACCTGTACTTTCTACTTCTTACATGTTGAACCCAAATACCTGTACTTTCTACTTCTCACATGTTGAACTCAAATACCTGTACTTTCTACTTCTTACAAGTTGAACACAAATACCTGTACTTTCTACTTCTCACATGTTGAACTCAAATACCTGTACTTTCTACTTCTCACATATCGAACACAAATACCTGTACTTTCTACTTCTCACATGTTGAACTCAAATACCTGTACTTTCTACTTCTTACATGTTGAACACAAATACCTGTACTTTCTACTTCTTACATGTTGAACTCAAATACCTGTACTTTCTACTTCTTACATGTTGAACACAAATACCTGTACTTTCTACTTCTTACATGTTGAACCCAAATACCTGTACTTTCTACTTCTCACATGTTGAACTCAAATACCTGTACTTTCTACTTCTTACATGTTGAACACAAATACCTGTACTTTCTACTTCTTACATGTTGAACCCAAATACCTGTACTTTCTACTTCTCTCATGTTGAACTCAAATACCTGTACTTTCTACTTCTTACATGTTGAACCCAAATACCTGTACTTTCTACTTCTCTCATGTTGAACTCAAATACCTGTACTTTCTACTTCTTACATGTTGAACTCAAATACCTGTACTTTCTACTTCTTACATGTTGAACACAAATACCTGTACTTTCTACTTCTTACATGTTGAACACAAATACCTGTACTTTCTACTTCTCACATGTTGAACTCAAATACCTGTACTTTCTACTTCTCACATGTTGAACTCAAATACCTGTACTTTCTACTTCTTACATGTTGAACACAAATACCTGTACTTTCTACTTCTTACATGTTGAACTCAAATACCTGTACTTTCTACTTCTCACATGTTGAACTCAAATACCTGTACTTTCTACTTCTTACATGTTGAACTCAAATACCTGTACTTTCTACTTCTTACATGTTGAACACAAATACCTGTACTTTCTACTTCTTACATGTTGAACTCAAATACCTGTACTTTCTACTTCTTACATGTTGAACCCAAATACCTGTACTTTCTACTTCTTACATGTTGAACCCAAATACCTGTACTTTCTACTTCTTACATGTTGAACCCAAATACCTGTACTTTCTACTTCTCACATGTTGAACTCAAATACCTGTACTTTCTACTTCTTACATGTTGAACCCAAATACCTGTACTTTCTACTTCTCACATGTTGAACTCAAATACCTGTACTTTCTACTTCTTACATGTTGAACACAAATACCTGTACTTTCTACTTCTTACATGTTGAACACAAATACCTGTACTTTCTACTTCTCTCATGTTGAACTCAAATACCTGTACTTTCTACTTCTTACATGTTGAACACAAATACCTGTACTTTCTACTTCTTACATGTTGAACACAAATACCTGTACTTTCTACTTCTCTCATGTTGAACTCAAATACCTGTACTTTCTACTTCTTACATGTTGAACACAAATACCTGTACTTTCTACTTCTTACATGTTGAACACAAATACCTGTACTTTCTACTTCTTACATGTTGAACTCAAATACCTGTACTTTCTACTTCTCACATGTTGAACTCAAATACCTGTACTTTCTACTTCTTACATGTTGAACACAAATACCTGTACTTTCTACTTCTCACATATCGAACACAAATACCTGTACTTTCTACTTCTCACATGTTGAACTCAAATACCTGTACTTTCTACTTCTTACATGTTTGAACACAAATACCTGTACTTTCTACTTCTTACATGTTGAACACAAATACCTGTACTTTCTACTTCTTACATGTTTGAACACAAATACCTGTACTTTCTACTTCTCACATGTTGAACTCAAATACCTGTACTTTCTACTTCTTCACATGTTGAACATCAAATACCTGTACTTTCTACTTCTTACATGTTGAACACAAATACCTGTACTTTCTACTTCTTACATGTTGAACACAAATACCTGTACTTTCTACTTCTTACATGTTGAACACAAATACCTGTACTTTCTACTTCTTACATGTTGAACACAAATACCTGTACTTTCTACTTCTTACATGTTGAACACAAATACCTGTACTTTCTACTTCTTACATGTTGAACACAAATACCTGTACTTTCTACTTCTTACATGTTGAACACAATACCTGTACTTTCTACTTCTTACATGTTGAACACAAATACCTGTACTTTCTACTTCTCACATGTTGAACACAAATACCTGTACTTTCTACTTCTTACATGTTGAACCCAAATACCTGTACTTTCTACTTCTTACATGTTGAACACAAATACCTGTACTTTCTACTTCTTACATGTTGAACACAAATACCTGTACTTTCTACTTCTTACATGTTGAACACAAATACCTGTACTTTCTACTTCTTACATGTTGAACACAAATACCTGTACTTTCTACTTCTTACATGTTGAACACAAATACCTGTACTTTCTACTTCTCACATATCGAACACAAATACCTGTACTTTCTACTTCTCACATGTTGAACTCAAATACCTGTACTTTCTACTTCTTACATGTTGAACACAAATACCTGTACTTTCTACTTCTTACATGTTGAACACAAATACCTGAAATTTCTACTTCTTACAAGTTGAACACAAATACCTGTACTTTCTACTTCTTACATGTTGAACACAAATACCTGTACTTTCTACTTCTTACATGTTGAACACAAATACCTGTACTTTCTACTTCTCACATGTTGAACTCAAATACCTGTACTTTCTACTTCTCACATATCGAACACAAATACCTGTACTTTCTACTTCTCACATGTTGAACTCAAATACCTGTACTTTCTACTTCTTACATGTTGAACACAAATACCTGTACTTTCTACTTCTTACATGTTGAACCCAAATACCTGAACTTTCTACTTCTCACATGTTGAACTCAAATACCTGTACTTTCTACTTCTTACATGTTGAACCCAAATACCTGTACTTTCTACTTCTCACATGTTGAACTCAAATACCTGTACTTTCTACTTCTTACATGTTGAACACAAATACCTGTACTTTCTACTTCTTACATGTTGAACTCAAATACCTGTACTTTCTACTTCTCACATGTTGAACACAAATACATGAACTTTCTACTTCTCACATGTTGAACTCAAATACCTGTACTTTCTACTTCTTACATGTTGAACACAAATACCTGTACTTTCTACTTCTTACATGTTGAACCCAAATACCTGTACTTTCTACTTCTTACATGTTGAACACAAATACCTGTACTTTCTACTTCTTACATGTTGAACCCAAATACCTGTACTTTCTACTTCTTACATGTTGAACCCAAATACCTGTACTTTCTACTTCTTACATGTTGAACACAAATACCTGTACTTTCTACTTCTTACATGTTGAACACAAATACCTGTACTTTCTACTTCTTACACTTTGAACACAAATACCTGTACTTTCTACTTCTTACATGTTGAACCCAAATACCTGTACTTTCTACTTCTTACATGTTGAACCCAAATACCTGTACTTTCTACTTCTTACATGTTGAACCCAAATACCTGTACTTTCTACTTCTCACATGTTGAACACAAATACCTGTACTTTCTACTTCTTACATGTTGAACCCAAATACCTGTACTTTCTACTTCTTACATGTTGAACCCAAATACCTGTACTTTCTACTTCTTACATGTTGAACCCAAATCAAATACCTGTACTTTCTACTTCTTACATGTTGAACACAAATACCTGTACTTTCTACTTCTTGCATGTTGAACCCAAATACCTGTACTTTCCACTTCTTACATGTTGAACACAAATACCTGTACTTTCTACTTCTTACATGTTGAACCCAAATACCTGTACTTTCTACTTCTCTCATTTCCCAAACAGCTGGTTCCTTTAGTCTGAATGTGTGTCTGGTGGCGTGATCATTATTCTTTAGAGTCATTGCGTGCCTATTGATTTGAACACGATCCGTGTATCCATCATTTCCTGCTCTTCTCTAAAGAAGAGGGACCAATGGAAACGTTGTCATGTTGCCGTTGTTCAGCATGGAAACATTCATTAGCTAACAATGACATTATTGTTCTCTTAATATAAAGGGAGGTCAGGTACTCTTTAAAACAGCTGCTAGCTATGGGTACTTTTTACTTGGAAAATACCTTACAGTACTTACATTAAAATGAACAGGAATAACTACAGCCACTAACAAGTCTTTTAATGTACATTTGGACATTTCA